>CM039674.1:155587585-155889864 GCA_022496015.1 Hordeum marinum
GTTGACATTAAGCTTCATTTGCAAAGTCGATCACGGTTTGTTGGTTCTCGCTCTTCCTCTTGAATAAATATATCCAAGTATATCTTGAATAGTCATACACAGTCACCAAGCAATACTTTTTCCACCAAGACTATCAAAAGATGGAAGTCCAAAGAGATCCATGTGAAGGACCTCGAAGGGCCTCTTGGAAGATATAATTGTCTTGGGTCGGTGAGTCATCTCATGTAGCTTTATTATGATACAAGAACTGAAAGCACGATCTTTAGCGAAACTAACATTTGTTAGTCCTTGAACATGGTCCCCATTAAGGAGACTTTGCAAAGCTCTCATATTCACATGGGCTAAACGGCGATGCCAAAGCCACCCATGTCAACTTTATCCATTAAACATGTTGCGATCTTAGTGGGCCTCTCTGAGAAGTAGACCACATATTGACCTTTCTCAACATATCCAACACAGGCCACTTTGAGAGTCTTTCTACACAATGGGACATGGTATTAATATCAAAGAATGTAGAAAAACCCACGAGTGCAAGTTGACAATCAGAAAGTAAACTACATGCAAGGGTCTCAACAAGCATGACTTTCTCAATGGTTAGATTGTCGGCATTCTGGGAACGGGGGTACCCAGGCCTGCCTGCCTACGGTCCAAGGCATGGCCCACCACATCAGCCAAGCGCGGCTTGGCGAAACACCACTCAAGACAAGGCCCTCGCGAGGGCCCTAAGCTCACAAGGAAGAGCAGCACCAAGACCAACGAAGGATGGGCCTCCTCAGGCCCCCTCTAGAGCGGCAGAGATCTCTATGCAATGCTTGGCCTTGGGAGGCCAAGGATGATGCCAGGTGGGACAGGCGGGCACCAGCACACCAAGCGGTACAATTTCCCCTTTGGTGCAAAGGGGTCAAGGACGTACGTGGGTTCCCAAAGTGCCCCCCCCCCAAGGTTTCCATTCCGGTGCAATGAGACCACGACCACGAGCCCAGCAGGAAGGATGTCATCGCCGAGCCCACCTCTGCATCATCAATAGCTACTTTGTGGGAGAAGACCACCTTTCATGAGGATAAAGATGTACTCCTGTCCCCCTTCAAATTTGGCCGCTGTGGGATCCCTTCCCGCCATAGCGATAAGGGAAGAGGACCCGGGGCACTATAAATAGAGGCTAGGCTGCATCGTAGAAGGGACAACACAATAGAGAGGTAACAGAAGAGAGGCAAGACCAGCACACCGCCCTCGCAAGGCATCCTACCACTGTACTAGTTCATCCACCAACATCCTCGTGAGGCAATCCACCAAAGCAGGAGTAGGGTATTATGCTTCGCAGCGGCCCAAACCTGGGTAAATCATCGTGTGCATCTGCTTCTTTGTCATCGTGCGAGTTCTTCGTAGAAATCATCGAGTAGCGAGCTTGGTAGGGTGAGGCTTCATGGGACCTTTGCACACGCCCCTGTGTTCGAACTTCTTGGGTTTTGTGGAGCCCGAAATTTGACATTTGGTGTGCCGGGTAGGGGGCGTGTCGAAGTCTTCCACAAGCCGCGCTCTTTCTCCGCTTCACCGCTCTGATGTCTGATGCCCGCCGGGCTCGTGCCGAGCATTGAGCTGCTCGCGTCGCTCAGACGGTGCCCATGGGCCGCGCTGCCGCATGCCGGTCCTCCTCTCCTGTGGCCAATGCTACCACGGGCCCGGAAGCCCACAGATAAAAGGACTCTTCCCAGCCGGTCACCGCGCGGCGCGACGGCCGCACCGTCATTCCTTTGATCGTTCCAGCTACCGATTCGTCCTCCCACGCCCATCCGGGGATGGCGCATGGGACGGGCGCGCTCGCCATGGCACGCGAGCTTCTACGCTACCGCCCTACCCCCGAATGCCACGACGATTGGCTTGGGCGCATCACGGAGCTCGTTAGTTCCACCGGTGATGCTTTAGTGCTCTCCTACTCACTCTGGCCCCAGCCCTCTCTTGCAGATGACAGGGCCCATGATGCGCCACCTCCTCCTCCTCCATAGCGCGATGTTGACCCCGAGCCCAAGCATGAAGCACGCCCGCGCGACCCGCCACGTGAGTCTCGGGCAAGAGCAAGAGATATAGTAAGCTACCATGTGGTCCCGTACACTCCCCGCGCTGCAGAACCAGCATCGTGACCGGGCACCCCTCAAAGCGGACCCAAAGGAGCGTCAAGACACGACCCATCCCGCGCGCGCGGCACTCACTGGATCGGTGGGGTGTTGTGCCATTGCTTGGGAGCTCCATCTGGCCATGTGGCCCTGCAAGTTCAAGCCCGACTTGCCCCCACGCTACAGCGGTACCCCAGATCCTGCTGAGTTCCTGCAGCTCTACTCGCTGAGCATCCAGGTGATAGGTGGTGACGACAAGGTCATGGCGAGTTGGTTCCCCTTGGCGCTCAAGGGCGGCACATTCTCCTGGTTCCTCAATCGCCCGGAGGGGTCTATCGCCTCCTCGGACGACCAGCGCGAGCGCTTCATCGCCAACTTCAAGGGTACCCCCGACCGTGCGCTCACCGTGAACGACCTGCGGCGCGTGAAGCAGTAGGAGGGAGAGATCCTACACAAATTCATACAACGCTTCACGATCACCTGCCTCAAGATCGCGAGGGCGTCTCATGAGGTCATCATCTCCGCATTCACAGATGGCTGCAGTGGCCTCAAGATGAAGGAGGAGCTAGCCATCCACGACGAACTATGCTTAGCCCTGGAGATGTTCAACCTGGCAAAAAAGTGTGCCAAGGCCAAGGAGGGCCGCTTCTCACTCCGTGAGCTTCCGGCGGCGGAGGCAGAGGACAAGAAGGCCAAGGACAAGGAGGCGAAGCGCAAGGACTTCGTGGTGCATGCGGCCGAGATTGAAGCAAAGCGCAGCTGAGATGAGGAACCACCCTCAAGGGGGCGACCGACCTGCATCTTCCATGGCACCAACAGCCACAACACCATCGATTGCCAGGAGCTTAGGCTGGTCTATGACAAGCACTCCGGTCGGCACCCTGGACAAAGTGACCGTGGCTTCGGACGCGACGAAGGCCGCGGCGGAGGCCGTTGGGACAATCGGGAGCCGCGTCGGGAGTGGCGAAACCATCCTCGAGAGGACCGCTGACACGATCAGGCTCGGGAGGACCGCTGGCGAGACAACCCTCCGAAGGGGTCACGCCGTGGCCAACCTCATGAGGCCGGCCTAATCCCATTACCACTACCACCCAGGAGGAAGGAAGAGGACAGGCAGGACGACGGGGTTGGGGGCTTCCAGGAGTTCACAGCGATAGCCTGTATCCTGGGTGTCGCCCAAGCCCCAGCCACAAACCGCATCCTGAAGAAGTTCACACGGGAGGTGAACGTAGCCCTCTCGAAGCATGAGGCCATGCGCCCCCTCAGTTGGTCCCAGACCGCTATCACCTTCGACTCGAGGGATCATCCCAGGTGCTCATCCATGGCAGGCACACTCCCCATGTTGTGCACACTGACCATCAGCAATGTCCTCGTCACCAAGACCCTCATCAATAGTGGAGCTAGACTCAATGTCCTCTCCATCGAGACCTTCAAGATGCTCCAAGTGTCGTACGACCAGCTCATGCCGACTACACCCTTCTCAGGAGTCACTGACGGGTCTACGGTCCCCCATCGGGCAGGTGTGCCTGCCTGTCACCTTCGGCGGATGCAAGAATTATCACACCGAGATCATTGTCTTCAACGTCGCGCACATCCACCTCCCATACAATGTGATCCTTGGATACCCAACCCTCACCAAGTTCATGGAAGTGACCCATCATGACTACAATGTCCTCAAGATGCCAGGGAGCAGTGGAATCATCACCGTCGCCTGCGAAGAGAAGGATGTCGTCTGCTCCCTCGAGCGTGTATATCGTGCTGCAACAGCTGAGCACTCGGACGATGAGGGAGATGCCCTACCTCGTGAGGATCTCCCCAGGAGGAAGAAGCAGCTCCACCCCGTAGGGCACCAGGGGGCTAGAACCTCCAAAGATGGCGCCTCAGGCTCAACGCCCAAGACCGGGGCCCCTCCCTCCATCTCATAGGAAGGTGCACTCGGCGCCCCTCTCGGGTTGGGCTCGGGGGATTCCCTTCGGGAAGCTACCTACCTGACCGGTGAGACAAGGGAGGCATCCGGGCACAACCTGGAGGCGCATTCTGGCATGCATCTACCCAAGCCAGGAGCACGGTGCGAGGCGCCGAGTTCGTGGGAATTTGTCACCAGAGCGATCGAGGAGCTTTAGGAGGCACAGTCCACGCGGAGCTGGAGCTGCCCTGCACCGCTAGGTGCAACCGCCATCATCAGTTCGGCCGACAAGCTGCGCGTCTATGATAGCGCCCTTGCGCTCAACAGGGTCGTGTCCCAGGGCATCTTCTAGCCAACGCATGCCGACCGTGGCGGGGTCTACCAGTGCAACTACTTCTACATGCCTTTTGGCCTGGCAAACTCGGGTGTCACGTTCTAGCACCTCACCCAGGGCATGCTCATGCCTTATCGGGCGAGGTGCAATGAGGAGTTGGAGGGTACTCCCAGGTCGAGCGGAGGTCCCGAGTCTAGGAGGTGACGGGCTCATGAGGAGCATGCCCATGAAGACGCGAGGTCAGGCTACGTCGACCGCTTCAACTCTTCAGCGGCATAGCCGCCAGGTGACTTTTTGGTTGTGCGAGGTAACTTTCTGCTTTACTCCATTTGAGGGCGCCCACTGGGCCACGTTATCCTTAGGTGACCGGGGCTCACCCCTGCAATCGCCCCATTTATGCATATTTCAGTAACTTTTCATGCCTGAGATCTATTTCCTAACGTTTCACCTTGCCTGCATGGCTCTTCGCCAACATGAATGTCATCGCGCCTGAATGATCCTGCCTTTGACTGCCGCATGAGAGTACTGGCACGACGTCTGTGCTCGAGTCCATCCCTGTAGCGTCGATAAATCTAGTGGCCGAGCTCTATCTGGTGGGCCGGCCCCGTTCACGTCACCTCCTCGGGTCACTAGTGCTTGGCCTTCTCATGCGATGGCCCTTAGGAACACATTCGGCGCAGGCTTCTCGAAATTTATAGGACCTCGGACGGCGCTCTCCATAGGAAGATTCAGGCATAATCCGCCTTTAAGGTAGGGCCCTCACGAGGCCAAAGCGCCCTCGCGAGCACCAGGATACACCTCCCAGATCTACCATGCAAGCCACGCGTACGAACTTAATGGGCTATACACGCCCGGGGGGCTCAGGAGCCAAGGCCCCCCATTCCCATGCCCAAGTGGAAGCCCCATGCTCCGCGCTGGCGGACGACACGGTCCACCAATGACTATGCCCATGCAATGTGGAAGCCTTATGCTCCGCGCTAGGGATAAACAACTGAGGGCGCCCCCGCGGCTGCATCCAACCTCAGGATGGCTCCTCGCAGCCCCGTCTCGCTGCATTCCCCTGGGATGTGCGTGTGAGGGGGGTGCATGGGGGTTGTTACCGGGCCAAGCCTGGTACACGCCACCTTCCTAGGTCCACACAACCTGGTCTTCATGCGTCCGTCTCGAGAAAAGCTGGCAAGGAAAGGTATGGGAGCTGCTCGTATGTCAAGGGGGACTCCTGAGCATTGTGACTTAGGAGCCTCATTGCTCTTGTAGCCCCTCACCCCTTGGAACCGTCCTGATGATCCGGACGGCCCAACGGCAGCTGAGGTATGCGCGGGGTCAGGCCCTGCCGACACAGAGCTCAAAAGCGCTCAAAATCCCTAAGGAGGACGCTAGAGCTCGTACGTCAAGGGGGACTCCTGAGCATCGCAACTCAGGAGCCTCACTAGTCCTGTAGCCCCTCACCCATTGGCACTGTCCTGGCGATCTAGACAGCCCAACGGCGGTTGAGGTATGCGCGGAATCGGGCCCTGCCGACACAGAACTCAAGGTGTTCAAAATCTTCAAATCAATCCCATCTTCACCATGCTCCCTTCATGAGGGCTGCTCATATGTCAAGGGGGACTCCTGAGCATCGCAACTCAGGAGCCTCACTGGTCCTATAGCCCCTCACCTCTTGGCACCGTCCTGGCGATCCGAACGACCCAATGGTGGCTGAGGTATGCGTCGGACCGGGTCCTGCCGACGCAGAGCATCACATCAAGTAATAAGGAAACAACGCGAAGAAAGCAACCACACAATTCAACAGTTATTACAAGCCTTGAGTGTTTCGGAAATGCAAACAAGTCTAACGCCTCCACGAGGCACGATGAACATTGCAGGAAGGAAACCAGGAGGAGGAATTGGGAGGAATCGTCGCCGTCACTCGTCTCAGCCGTTGGGAACTCGTCGTCGATGTCGCTGACGTTGTCTTATTTGCCGCTAACCATTGCAGCTTCAGGAGGCGGAGGAACAGCGACGCGGGACGGGCCTGGCCTGGGGGTCAGAAAGCTTCACGGAGCTCCACGTGGGGATCTTCTCCGACAGCCCCTTCAGCAGATCCAAGCGGGGGTTGGTGCTCTTGAGATCCATGAAGACCCAATGGTGCCTGAAGTTCTCCACCTTCTTCCTGGCCTTTAAGAGTATGTTACCTCTATGGACCGCGACTAAGGAGATGCATGCCAACCGTTGAGCATCATTGTGCACACGCAAGCAGAAGAAATGGCGGAAGAGGGCCACCGAAGGCTTCACACCAATGAAATCCTCACAGTAGAAGGCAAAGACGGACAAGAGCATGATGGGGTTAGGTTGGAGATAAAGGACCTGGATCCCGTAGTGGTCGAGGACGACGGTGAAGAACTTGGAGAAGGGCGGGATGAGACCCGCGAAGATGTTATGGAGAAAGAAAGGATAGACCAACCTGGACGAGGGTCACCTTTCCGAGGAGCCACCCCATATCAAGGTCCGTCCCCACTCGTTGATCCCGTCTGCCATCGATGGAAGCACCGGGACGAGATCTCCGTCTTTGGCTATGGTGGACTCCGAGAGCGCTGGTGAGATGGGATTGGAGGCCGAGCTTTGGGCCTCTGGTTTTGACTTGCCGGCGGGAGCCATCGGGAAGTTCGCGGGGCTGACACGGAAAGGAGGAGGACGGAGAAGTGCCGAGATCTGGAGAGGTCTCTGTTAAGGCCAGTGATCTGGAAGTAGGAGCAAGTGCGCAGAAGAGGAAAGTAGTAATGGCTCGGCGCTGGAAGTCAAGCTTTTTTGACTCGAGCGGTGCTCGAGGAGGCATTTGACGCCCGACACTAACCGCACAACACGCGCCAGTCCGATCCCACAGGTGTTTGGGGCCCGCGGCGCCTCGGACCATCCCCAGAAGCTTCGCACCAAAGCCGGCTCGGGCGCGCCTTGGACCCGGGGGCTACTATCGACGTTCTGGGAATGGGGGTACCCAGACCTGCCTATGGCCCAGGGCATGGCCCACCACATTAGTGAGGCGCGGCCCGGCGAAGCACCACTCAAGACAAGGCCCTTGCGAGGGCTCTAAGCTCAGAAGGAAGAGCAGCACCAAGACCAGCAAAGGATAGGCCTCCTGAGGACCCCTCCGGAGTGGCGGAGATCTCTATGAAGCGTTTGGCCTCGGGAGGCCATGGATGATGCCAGGTGGGACAGGCGGGCGTCAGCGCGCCAGGCGGTACAGTTTCCCCTTTTGTCCAAAGGGGGCAAGGACATAGTGGGTTCCCAAAGCGCCCCAAAGGTTTCCATTCTGGTGCAATGAGACCACGACCACGAGCCCAGCAGGAAGGATGTCATTGCCGAGCCCACCTCTGCATCATCAACAACTACTTTGCAGGCAAAGACCACCTTTCGTCAGGATAAAGATGTACTCATGTCCCCTTCAAATTTGGCCTCTGTGGGATCCCTTCCTGCCATAGCGATAAGGGAAGAGAACCTGGGGCACTATAAATAGAGGCTAGGCTGCATCATAGAAGGGACAACACAATAGATGGGCAATATAAGAGAGGAAACACCACCACAACGTCCTCGCGAGGCAAGCCACCACTACACTAGTTCATTCACCAACCTCGTTGTGAGGCAATCCACCAAAGCAGGAGTAGGGTATTACGTTTTGCAGCGGCCCGAACCTGAGAAAATCATCGTGTGCATTTGCTTCTTCATCATCGTGCGAGTTCGTCGTAGAAATCATCAAGTAGCAAGCTTGGTAGGGTGAGGCTGCAGGGGATCTTCGCACATGCCCCTGTGTTTGAACTTCTTGGGTTTTGTGGAGCCCAAAATCTGACATAGATCCAAAGAGATCACCACCTTTCCAAGACGAAATACCTTTGACATTGAAGCATCGCTAAATTTTACATGAGTGGGCAAAGATGTACTAGCTTGAATGTCCACCACCATGTCCTTAATTCCGGTCATATGATTTGTCTCTCCACTATTGAGCAACCATGAACCTCCACCGGAAGCAAATTCCTACATAAGATCAACGCTTGGTTTTAGGTACCCATTCTTGAATGGGTCCTTTCATTTTAGTAACAAGGGTCTTAGGAACCCAAAATAGACCATTCAATGTACACATAAGGAGAACCAACAAATTTGGCATAAACATGCCCATCACTAGCACGGCATAAAACATAGGAAGGGTTAAAATCGCTGGCATTGTTGGGTGGACTGGTCTTCCCCTCCCCACGCCACCAGGAACCACCTTGTTCTTCTTCTCCTTAGGAGCACCGTCTCCCTCTTTGACAAAGATAGTTTCAAGTGGGAGAACTTGCTTGGTCTTGTCTTTCTTCTTGGTGTTCTTCTTCTTTGGCTTGGGTGCAAACCCATGTCCCTCTTTAGCCACAACTTATTTTTGAGTGCTCAACAGGGCATTGAGATTATTATGACCTTGAATGCAAGTGACAAGGAATTTCTCTAGTTGCTCTTTTCAACTTGACATTCTCCTCAACAAGGTAAGCATGCTAACAACAAGGGTTGGTAGCATGAACAATTAACTCAAAAGGAGGGCAAGTAGCAATCTCCTTAGTTAGTTTCACTTGGAGTTGATCATGAGACTCTTTGAGAGATTTATGAGCACTCTTTGAGGCCTCGTCAGCCTTGTCAAGTAACTCAAACTCCTCCTTGGGTCTAGCATGGCCAACCCCAAGTTCAACATTCTCGGATTTAAGCACATGAGCAAGAACTTGAGCATGATCATGATCTTTATTTAACTTAGAAAGGTCAATGTTGTGTGACTCTATGAGAGAAAAACAAAGACCTTGATCTTCCTCAAGAGCATGAGAAAGATCCACGATCTCATCGGCATAGTCATGGCTATGACCTTCCATCTTACTGATGGCATGTCGGCTTGAGGAATTAACAATGTAGATGCATTCAGTTGATCGATCCACTTCCCCCCATGGGGTCATGTTGTTTGGGTCATGGGGGTAGAAGCCTTGCTCAATTACCCTCCAAAGTTGCATTGAGTTGTGATTCAAATGAGACTTCATACGAAACCCCAATTAGGAAAGTTAGTCAAATAAAGTTTGAGTGGAGGCCCATGAGAGTTTATATAAGGTGATGGGACCGGTCCTCCATAGCCCGGGGGGAACCGCGGCATGGGTGCCCTACCCATTCTTTCCTTGAGGAGATCTAGCATTTAAAGCACTAGCCAATTCCTTTGTGGAGTCGACATCCACTTCTGAGGAAATGGGGTTAACCACTTCCTTGGGATCGGTAGGAGGTTTAAAACTTTCAAGGAATTTATTTAGCGTGTCCTTGACCTCGTCCATCATGGATGATTTCAGAGAGGCCATGGCCTCATTCAAAATACCACGGGTGACCACAGTCTTGGACCCGACTACGGAGTTCTCTCCATCCCTAATCATGTGTTTAACCATACTCCTTAGGTGGTTAAGACCTTAAAAAAGATGTGGCTCTGATACCAATTGAAAGGATCGATAGTATCAACAAGAGGGGTGTGAATAGGCAACTATCAATTTTTTTAACTTCTTTGTACAATTAGGCACATCAATAAAATAGATTGTCTAGATATGCAACTAGGTGGACACCCTATATGATGATCTCAACAACAACAACAATAGCAAGCATAAGATATAAACACAATATAGCTTGCACAAAGTAAAGGTAAGAATTAACCACAAGTGGAGTCGATGGAGACGAGGATGTGTTACCAAAGTTTTCTCCCTTTAGGGGGAGGTACATCTCCATTGGAGTGGCATGGAGGCACAATGATCCCCAAGAAGCCACTGGGGACACTGTATTCTCCCCATGCCCTTGCACAATGCAAGAAGTCATGATTCCACTAGTGGTGCCCTTGAAGGCGACGACCAAACCTTTACAAACAAGTTTGGGGCAATATCCAGAACTTAATTGGAGGCTCCCAACTCCACCATGAAGCTTCACAATAATGGATTATGGCTCCGAGGTGGCTTCTTCCGTCTAGGATGCCCAAACACCTAAAAGTAGCAAGATCTGCAAGATATTAGTAGGGGAATCAAAATTCTCTTGGTGCAAGTGTAGGTCGAGGCCCTCGCAAGCAAACCCTAGAGAATCAACAAGTTTTGGTGGCTAAGGAGAGAGATCGCACGAAAATGAGCTTAGGAGGCAAAAATGGAGCTTGGGGGAAAACAGGGAAGTCTTCTTGGGAACAAGACCTCCTTATATAGTGGAAGAGCAAATCCAAACGTTATCTGACTGCAAATACACACAGGCGGTACTATCAGTCATACGAGTAGTACTATCGCTTGGAACAGCAGCGGAGCCCTCCAACGGTAGTGGAGTAGTCAGGGCGGTAGTATCGAACCAAGCGGTACTACGCGCCTACTAGCACTCTACTACTGCCTGTCTAGGATAGAGGAGGCAGAGGCTTGAGCAGCGCGGAGGAGACCATGGTAGAGTGACCGGTAGTACCACACGGAGCACTACTACCATGGCAGCAGGAGTAGTACGACCGCTCATAGGGGATTTGTACTACCTCTTAAAGTGGAATACCCAAAACCTACTACCGCCCCACTACAATTGGTGCGAAAAAGTCCGTGCAAACCCCAACGACATAGACCATGAAACTAGAGTGCTGAAGTACCACCAGAGCGGTACTACCATACCCAGCCACAGTACTGTCGCCCTAGCGGTACCATCGATGGGGGCATCGGTACTACCGCTTGGTAGCCACCACAATCCCCTAACAAATAACAACATGGAACTCCAAGTTGTTAAGAGAGAGGTGGATGCAAAGAAAATGTACATGTTGATTCCACCCAAAACTTCATATGCGAACCCCTTCTTAATAGTACGGATTTCCTACGACTCAAATGCCATCTAAAAAGAAACACCAAAAATAACTGTCTTCACACCATATCACTGAGGGGAGAATTAAACTTCTAGTGCACATCTAATGAAATCTCTGAAATACTCAGTGTTGGAAATATGCCCTAGAGGCAATAATAAATTAGTTATTATCATATTTCCTTGTTCATGATAATCATTTATTATCCATGCTAGAATTGTATTGATCGTAAAATCATATACATGTGTCGATACATAGACAACACCATGTCCCTAGCATGCCTCTAATAGACTAGCTCGTTGATCAAAGATGGTTAAGGTTTCCTATCCATGGACATGAGATGTCATTTGGTAATGGGATCACATCATTAGGAGAATGATGTGATGGACAAAGACCCAAACTATAAACATAGCATGTGATCGTGTCAGTTTAGTGCTACAGTTTGCTGCATGTCAAGTATATGTTCCTATGACCATGAGATCATGCAACTTGTTGGGGAATGTTTCATGGGAAACAAAAAAATTCATATGCACATGCAAGATCTATCCATGGTGATGAGCATCTACGAGAGAAAACGTCACCGAACCTTAAGTGTGCAGACCCTGCGGGTTCGAGAACTATGTAGACATGACCGAGACACATCTACGATCAATAACCAATAGCGGGACCTGGATGCCCATGTTGGTTCCTACATATTCTATGAAGATCTTTATCGGTTGAACCTCTATGTCAAGGATTCAGTTAATCCTGTATGATGTTCCCTTTGTTCTTCGGTATGTTACTTGCACGAGATTCGATCGTCGGTATCTCTATACCTAGTTCAATACCGTTACCACCAAGTCTCTTTAATCGTTCCGTAATACAAGATCCCGTGGCTAACTCTTTAGTCACATTGCTTGCAAGGCTTATAGTGATGTTGTGTTACCGAGTGGGCCCTGAGATACCTCTCCATCACATGGAGTAACAAATCCCAGTCTTGATCCATGCCAACCCAACAGACACCCTCGGAGATACCTCTAGAGCACCTTTATAGTCACCCAGTTACGTTGCAACGTTTGATACACACAAGGTACTCCTCCGGTGTCAGTGAGTTGCATGATCTCATGGTCATAGGAACATATACTTGACATGCAGAAAACAGTAGCAATAAACTGACACGATCATATGCTACGTTTGTAGTTTGGGTCTTGTCCATCACATCATTCTCCTAATGATGTGATCCCGTTACCAAATGACATCTCATGTCCATGACTAGGAAACCATAATCATCTTTGATCAACGAGCTAGTCTATTAGAGGCATACTAGGGACATGGTGTTGTCTATGTATCCACACATGTATCTAAGTTTCCGCTCAACACAATTATAGAATGGATAATAAACGATTATCATGAACAAGGAAATATGATAATAACCAATTTATTATTGCCTCTAGGGCATATTTCCAACACAACTCACTAACACCGGAGGAGTACCTTGTGTGTATCAAACATCGCAATGTAACTGGGTGACTATAAAGGTGCTCTACAGGTATCTTCAAGGGTGTTTGTTGGGTTGGCATGGATCAAGACTGGGATTTGTTACTCCATGTGACGGAGAGGTGTCTTAGGGCCCACTCGGTAATACAACATCACAACAAGCCTTGCAAGCAATGTGACTAAGTGTTAGCCACAGGATCTTGTATTAAGGAACGAGTAAAGAGACTTGCCGGTAACGAGATTGAACTAGGTACTTAGATACCGACGATCGAATCTCGGGCAAGTAACATACCAAAGAAGAAAGGGAACATCATATGGGATTAACTGAATCCTTGACACAGAGGTTCAACCGATAAAGATCTTCGTAGAATATGTAGGAACCAATATGGGCATCTAGGTCCTGCTATTGGTTATTGACCGTAGAGGTGTCTCGGTCATGTCTACATAGTTCTCGAACCCGCAGGGTCTGCACACTTAAGGTTTGGTGACGTTTCGGTAGTATAGAGTTATGTATGGTGGTGATCGAAGGTTGTTCGGAGTCCTGGATGAGATCCCGGACATCATGAGGAGCTCCGGAATGGTTCGGAGGTAAAGATTGATAAATAGGAAGTCCTGTTTTGGTCGCCAGAAAAGTTTCGGGCTCATCGGTAGTGTATCGGGAGTGCCGGGAGGGTACCGAGGGACCATCAGGAGGGGTGTGTCGATCCAAGATGCTACATGGGCTGTGGGAGGAGGTAAACCATCCCCTGGTGGTCTGGCCGAAGCCTCCCCTAAGGGCCCATGAGGCTGGAGTGGTTTGAGAGGGGGAAAAACTCAAGGTGGAAAGAGTTTCCAAGTGGGAAGGAGGAGTCCTAATCCTACTAGGATTGGAGGAGGACTCCTCCTCTCCTCCTTGCTCCAAGGCTGGCCCCTTGTGCGCCAAGACTCCTCCCTCCCTCCTCCTATATATACTAGAGGTTTTGAGGGTTTTGAGACACATAAAAACAGCCATCTGCTGCCTCTCCTCCAGATCGTAGTTTCTCCTCTAGATGGGTTTCAGCGGTGCTTAGGCGAAGCCCTGCTGGAATAGCTCCACCACCATCATCGCGCTGCTAGAGAACTCGTCTACCTCTCCACTCCCTCTTGCTAGATCAAGAAGGCGGAGATCGTCATCGAGCTGTACATGTGCTAAACGCGGAGGTGCCATCCGTTCGGCGCTAGATCGGAAGGACCACGACTGGATCGCAGGACGGATCGTGATTGGATCGCGGGACGAATCGTGATGGGATCGCGGGACGGATCGTGATGGGATCGTAGGATGGATCATGATTGGATCGCGGGACGGATCATGATGGGATCGCGGGACGCTCGACGTTTTGGATTGCGAAGACGTTTGACTACATCAACCGCGTTTCTTAACGCTTCCCGCTTAGCGATCTACAATGGTATGTAGATCCACTCTCCCTCTCGTAGATGCTCATCACCATGAATAGATCTTGCGTGTGTGTAACAAAAAAATTTGTTTCCCATGCAACATTTCCAAACACTCAGGGCACACGGTTAGTCCGCAAAACACATTGTCATCAATCACCAAAACCACAGAGGAAGAAATATGCCCTAACACACTTTGACCCCCTTCATAGTACGATTTGTCCTAATGACTAAAATAGAAGCAAAAGAAACTAGTAAATAGAAGTCTACACTTCTTCTCCATTCACTTCATGGAATATCATTTGCTTCCAATGGGCATCCCATATTATTCAATGTTATCGTAATATTTTTAGGGGTCATAAGTCTTTGCTAAAGCAAATCCTTAGGGACTAATGCGCGTGTAATCTCACAAACACATTAGTCCCTTAACTATTTTGTCCATAGAATCATCCAAAACCCTCAGGGGTCACTAAATGCTCTTACGGTTCCCCCCTTTTTGGATGATTCGATGACAATGCAATAGTGTCTTTTTTAGCTGAGATCTTGGGGCTACATCTATCTATTCTAATCTTTATCATTTATCGTTTATGGCCGATTACAGGTTAATGCTCTAGCTCAGTTTATCGAGTGATGGAATATTTTGGACCACGCATGTTGATTGATGTGTTCCTTATGTAGAGGGAACAATGGGATCAAATAGTTCGGCCTCTCGGAGAGGATATCTGCCCATTTGTGTATGTTTTAGGAATCTCGGCTTTCTGATGCTCAGCTACAGTTAGATTTGCACAATTCTAGTCATGGGGTCTGACACATAAGCCAGAGGCATGAGGTGTCCAGAAGGTGCACCTGTCCTTTCTCGGATGTGCCTTTGGGACATTAGCTTGGCCTTTGTGGTTCTCTTTCCACTTCCATGCTTCCAAGTGGATGTTGTGGGTTCTCTCTTGTGCATGACCTCCTCCACTGAATTTTTGTCATTCGGCTCAAACATATAGTTGCACGAGGTAGAAGTGTCAAGTAGTATACCATCCTCAAGAGAACCAAGTAAACACACATAAATGAGACTATTCACTTTGCATTGATGTCACATGTGTCACTCGATGATGAAGCACTTATGGTGGTGATGACCCTATGATGCTCCACATCACTTGTTATCTTATGTGCCATGTTGATGGGTTGCAAACTATTGGTCTGTCTTTGGTACAAAGTTGAGCATGAATTTGTTCTAGTTATTTGCTTGTTGTTATGCATTTTTCCTTGATGGTGATACAATATATATTGTGAGGTAGATCTACCTTTGAATTCAAATTACCAAAAACTCCCTTTGACATTGTCTTTGCAACGTGTGCCTCATTATCTAGGGCAGGTTTGCAAGAGTGGAGATGCGAAGGCAATGAAGCAAGCTGTGGAAGTTTGTAGAAGACTAGAGATGCGGTGAGGATATGTGATGTTCAAGATGGGGCAGCAACATCTAAATGAGGATCTGGCTTTTAGTTGGTGAGATAGCGACTTTGCCATGCACGAGCCTCGGTTGCAAGCATGCCCAATGGGTTTGCTAGCAGTACGTCGAACTCGCTTTCCCCCCTTTCTCTTCTATTGAACTTTGTTCGAACTGGTTTGATGTTTGCATCAAACTTGCTTTCCCCTTTCCCTTCTCCTAAACCATTTTCCCTTCTCCTAAAATTGGAACTGGTTTGAAGTTTTTCCATCATCCTAAGCAACGGAAAGGGGTTTAACCAGTTAAAAACTACTTCGACCCATCAAATCAATCTATTTAACATCAACTTGCAAAAATAAATGTTGGTTACATATGATATGAATGCTATTTGATTGTACTGCAAGGCACAAGAGGCAGCAAAGAGACAAGGATTGTGTGAGAGGAGGATCAAGCACAAGCTACGCATGCTCAAAAAAGACCTAGACTCTAATACCATGTTATGGATGCAACTTGATTGTACTATAAGTCCCAAGAGGCATATATATTATACAATACTTGGGTACAAGGAAAGGAAGTATAACCTAATAGGTTCCTAAACCTAATACTAATATACATTGTAACAACATAGAGTAAACAAGATTGAGCACATGAGTAGGCAAAACCACTCTCATTTCATTTTCCTACCTTTACAAAATAATAATAATAATAATAATAATAATACAGCTATCACACATTGTGTTTTGTATCACATCACTATGTTAATAAAGTTTAAAAATCTGGACCAATTAAAACTTTTGTGTGCTTGTGAATACTTGATTGCCTTGCCCTTGCTTGTTTGGTTGTGTGTGCTTTAATTCACAAAAATCCTCCCGCTCTCAAAACTCATCTTCTTGATCCAAATCCTTGCCCAATGATCATGCCATGTGTGTAGGACATAAAACTATTTTTATAAAATATTACTTTGGCCAAAAAAGCATTTATTTGATTTAGTTTTTTTAAACCCTGAACTGAGGTTTGTACTACAAGTCCTAAAATTAGGGTGAATATTATGCCTCAAAGATTTTATTTGGAACCTATTATCTATAAGACTTCCCAAAACCACAAAATGTTATTTTGAAAATTATTTCTATATTTTATTTAAATGCCTTTTTCTGAGGCCACAAAAGGTCTTTTATAGGGGAAAATTATTTTAATGCTTCCAAAATATATTTGAGAAAATTTAGGAAAACCCGTTAGATATATATTTTCCATATAAATGAGTTGCAACACACGGTCATGTTCAAAATATTGGACAAAACCCTCCAAAACCATTTTTGGATATTTCAAGTATTTGAAATATTTCTATAAGAAATATTGTGAAATAAATCCAAAAAATTCTAACAAACCACTGTTGGGGAACGTTTCATGGGAAACAAAAAATTTCCTACGCACACGCAGATCTATCCATGGTGATGAGAATCTACGAGAGGGAGAGTGGATCTACGTACCCATGTAGATCGCTAAGCGGGAAGTGTTAAGAAACACGGTTGGTGTAGTTGAACGTCTTCACGATCCAAATCGCAGTGCGCCCCGCGATCCAATCACGATCCATCCTGCGATCCAATCACGATCCGTCCCACGAACTTGATCACGATCCTTCCGATCTAGCGCCGAACGGACGGCACATCCGTGTTCAGCACACATACAGCTTGATGACGATCTCCGCCGTCTTGATCCAGCAAGAAGGAACGGAGAGGAAGAAGAGTTCTCCAGCAGCGTGACGGTGCTCCGGCGATGGTGGTGGAGCTATTCCGACAGGGCTTCGCCTAAGCGCTGCAGAAAACCGATCTAGTGGAGAAACTATGCACTGGAGGAACGGGCAGCACGTGGCTGAAAATTCTGTGAAAAAACCCTAAAACCTCCAGTATATATCCAAGGAGTCAGCCGAACCAGGTGGAGGAGGTGGACTCCACCTCCAATCCTAGTAGGACTAGGATTCACCCTATTTTGGCCTTTTTTCCACTTTTTCTCTTTGGGCCTTTTTCCCAAACCCCATGGGCCTTGTGTGGGACTTCCACCAGCCCACTAAGGGCTGGTAAACACTCTACCACAGCCCATGGAGCCTCTTGGGTCGAAATACCCCTCCCGATGGTCTCCCGATACAGTACCGGCATTCCCCATACACTACCGATGAGCCCGAAACTTTTTCGGCGACCAAAATAGGACTTCCTATATATGAATCTTTACCTCTGGACCATTACGGAGCTCCTCGTGACATCCGGTATCTCATCCGAGACTCCAAACAACCTTAGGTCACCACCATACATAACTCTATACTACCGAAACGTCACCAAACCTTAAGTTTGCAGACCCTGCGGGTTCGAGAACTATGTAGACATGACCGAGACACCTCTACGGTCAATAAAAAATAGCGGGACCTGGATGCCCATATTAGTTCCTACATATTCTACGAAGATCTTTATCGGTCAAACCTCTATGTCAAGGATTCAGTTAATCCCGTATGATGTTCCCTTTGTTCTTCGGTATGTTACTTGCCCGAGATTCGATTGTCGGTATCTCCATACCTAGTTCAATCTCATTACCGGCAAGTCTCTTTACTCGTTCCATAATACAAGATCCCGCAACTAACACTTAGTCGCATTGCTTGCAAGGCTTATTGTGATGTTGTATTACCGAGTGGGCCCTGAGATACCTCTCCGTCACACGGAGTAACAAATCCCAGTCTTGATCCATGCCAACTCAACAGACACCCTCGGAGATACCTGTAGAGCACCTTTATAGTCACCCGGTTACATTGCGAAGTTTGATACACACAAGGCACTCCTCCGGTATCCGTGAGTTGCATGATCTCATGGTCATAGGAACATATACTTGACATGTAGAAAACAGTAGCAATAAACTGACACGATCATATGCTATGTTTGTAGTTTGGGTCATGTCCATCACATAATTCTCCTAATGATGTGATCCCGTTATCAAATGACATCACATGTCAATGGCTAGGAAGCCTTGACCATATTTGATCAACGAGCTACTTCACTAGAGGCATACTAGGGACAAGGTGTTGTCTATTTACCCACACATGTAATGTGTTTCCAATTAATACAATTATAGCATGGACAATAAACGATTATCATGAACAAGGAAATATAATAATAAACACTTTATTTATTGCCTCTAGGGCATATTTCCAACAGTCGCCCACTTGCACTAGAGTCAATAATCTAGCTCACATCACTATGTGATTTACATTGTAATGAATCGAACACCCATGCAGTTCTGGTGTTGATCATGTTTAGCCCTTGGAAGAGGTTTAGTCAACGGGTCTGATACATTCAGATCTGTGTGCACTTTGTAAATATTTATGTCCTTCTCCTCGATGTAATCGTGTATGGAGTTGAAGCGTCGCTTTATGTGTCTGGTCCTCTTGTGAAACCTTGGTTCCTTGGCCAGAGCAAAGGCACCAGTGTTGTCACAGAACAGGTTCATTGGATTCAGTGCACTGGGCAATACTCCAAGATCTGTCATGAACTGCTTCATCCAGACACCTTCCTTCACCGCCTCCGAGGCTTCGATGTACTCCGCTTCACACGTAGAATCGGCTACCACGCTTTGCTTGGAACTGCACCAGCTTACCGCTCCCCCGTTCAGAATAAATACGTATCCGATTTGTGACTTAGAGTCATCCGGATCAGTGTCAAAGCTTGCATCGACGTAACCCTTTACGACGAGCTCTTCATCGCCTCCATAAACGAGAAACAGTTCCTTAGTCCTTTTCAAGTACTTAAGGATATTCTTGATCGTTGCCCAGTGTTCCATTCCAGGATCACTTTGAAACCTTCCAGCCATACTTATGGCAAGGCTGACATCGGGTCTTGTGCACAGCATTGCATACATGATAGAGCCTATGGCTGAAGCATAGGGGATGACACTCATCTTTTCTCTATCCTCTGCAGTCACTGGGCATTGAGTCTTACTCAACTTCACACCTTGTAACACAGGCAAGAACCCCTTCTTGGACTGATCCATTTTGAACTTCTTCAAAACTTTATCAAGGTATGTGCTCTGTGAAAGTGCTATTAAGCGTCTAGATCTATCTCTATAGATCTCAATGCCTAATATGAAAGCAGCTTCTCCTAGGTCCTTCATTCAAAAACTCTTGTTCAAATATTCCTTCATGCTTTCTAGCATTTCTATATTGTTTCCAATCAGCAATATGTCATCCACATATAATATTAGAAATGCTATAGAGCTCCCACTCGCTTTCTTGTAAATACAAGCTTCTCCATAAACTTGTATAAACTCAAACGCTTTGATCACCTTATCAAAACGCTTATTCCAACTCCGAGATGCTTGCACCAGCCCATAAATGGATCGCTGGAGTTTGCAAACTTTGTCAGCATTCTCTGGATCGACAAAACCTTCTGGTTGCATCATATACAACTCTTCCTCAAGGAAACCGTTGAGGAACGCTGTTTTGACATCTATCTGCCAAATTTCATAGTCGAAATAAGCAGCTATGGCCAACATGATTCTGACAGACTTAAGCATCGCTACGGGTGAGAAGGTCTCATCATAGTCAACTCCTTGAACTTGTGAAAAACCCTTTGCCACAAGTCGAGCTTTATAGACGGTGACATTACTGTCCGCGTCTGTCTTCTTCTTAAAGATCCATTTGTTCTGAATGGCCTTTCGCCCTTCAGGTAATACTTTCAAAGTCCATACTTTGTTTTCATACATGGATCCCATCTCGAATTTCATGGCCTCTAACCATTTCTCGGAATCCGGGCCCATCACTGCTCCTTCATAGCTCGTAGGTCCATTGTTGTCCAACAACATGACCTCCAAGACAGGGTTGCCATACCACTCAGGAGTAGTACGCGGCCTTGTCGACCTACGAGGTTCAATAGTAGCTTGATCCGAAGCTTCATGATCATCATCATTAACTTCCTCTTCTACCGTCGTAGTTTCCACAGAAACATCTTTCTGCGTTGCGCTACTTTCTGGTTGAAGTAAAAGTTCAATAACCTCATCAAGCTCTATTTTCCTCCCACTCAATTCTTTCGAGAGAAACTCTTTCTCAAGACATGTTCCGTTCTTAGCGACAAACACTTTGCCTTCGGATCTGAGATAGAAGGTATACCCGACTGTCTCTTTCGGGTATCCTATGAAGACGCATTTTTTCGCTTTGGGTTCCAGCTTTTCAGGTTGAAGCTTTTTGACACAAGCATCACATCCCCAAACTTTAAGAAACGACAACTTTGGCCTCTTGCCAAACCACAATTCATATGGCGTCGTCTCAATGGATTTTGATGGTGCCCTATTTAAAGTGAATGCAGCTGTCTCTAATGCATAACCCCAAAACGATAGTGGCAAATCAGCAAGAGACATCATAGAACGCACCATATCTAATAAGGTTCGATTACGACGTTCAGACACACCGTTACGCCGTGGTGTTCCGGGCGGTGTCAACTGTGAAACAATTCCACACTGTCTTAAGTGACTGCCAAACTCATAACTTAGATATTCACCTCCTCGATCAGATCGCAGGAACTTAATCTTCTTGTTACGATGATTCTCAACTTCACTCTAAAATTGCTTGAACTTTTCAAACATTTTCAGACTTGTGTTTCATTAAGTAAATATACCCATATCTACTTAAGTCATCAGTGAAGGTGAGAAAATAACGATATCCACCACGTGTTGTAACATTCATTGGACCGCACACATCAGTATGTATGATTTCCAATAAGTCACTCGCCCGTTCCATTATTCCATAGAATGGCGTTTTAGTCATCTTGCCCATGAGGCATGGTTCACATGTGTCAAGTGATTCAAAATCAAGTGACTCCAAAAGTCCATCAGCATGGAGCTTCCTCATGCGTTTTACACCAATATGACCTAAACGACAGTGCCACAAGAAAGTGGTACTATCATTATCAACTCTACATCTTTTGGCATCAATGTTATGAACATGTGTGTCATCACTATCAATATTCAATATGAATAAACCCCTAACATTGGGTGCATGACCATAAAAGATATTACTCATATAAATAGAACAACCTTTATTCTCTGATTTAAATGAGTAACCGTCTTGCAATAAACAAGATCCAGATATAATGTTCATGCTTAACGCAGGCACTAAATAACAATTATTCAGGTTCATCACTAATCCCGATGGTAATCAAAGAGAGAGCGTGCCGACGGCAATCACATCAACCTTGGACCATTTCCCACGCGCATCGTCACTTCGTCCTTTGCCAGCCTTCGTTTATTCCGTAGTTCCTGCTTTGAGTTGCAAATGTGAGCAACTGAAACGGTATCAAATACCCAGGCACTACTACGAGAGCTAGTAAGGTACACATCAATAACATGTATATCATATATACCTTGTTTGTCGTTGGCCGCCTTCTTGTCAGCCAGGTACTTGGGGCAGTTCCGCTTCCAGTGACCAGTTCCCTTGCAATGAAAGCACTCAGTTTCTGGCTTGGGTCCATGCTTGGGCTTCTTTACAGGAGTAGCAACTGCTTTGCCATCCTTCTTGGTTTTACCCTTCTTGCCCTTGCCCTTGCCCTTGCCATTTTTCTTGAAACTAGTGGTTTTATTGACCATCAACACTTGATGTTCTTTCTGGATTTCAGACTCAGCGACTTTTAGCATTCTGATTATATGTTCACTGATAGACCCGTTCTCCTCCATCTTGCAAGCATAGAACTTATCGGAGGTTTCATACCTCTCGATCCGGGCATTCTTCTGAAAGATAAACTTCGACTCCTGGAACATCTCATATGCTCCATGACATTCAAAACGTCTTTGAAGTCCCGGTTCTAAGCCATACAATATCGCACACTGAACTATTGAGTAATCTCCAGTACGTGCCTCCCAAGCGTTCTTAACGTCTTCGGATGTCATGTCTTCTGGTTGGTCACCAAGCGGTGCATCAAGGACATATGATTTCTGGGAAGCCGTGAGGATAATCCTCAGATTACAGGCCCAGTCAACAAAGTTACTTCCATCATATTTCAACTTAGCTTTCTCTAGGAACGCATTAAAATTCAGGGGTGCTACTGCGCGAGCCATTGATCTACAACATAAATATGCAAAGTTTACTTAGACTATTGTTCAAGACAATGAGTTTAGTTAATCAAATTACTAAAGCTCCCGCTCAAATTGACATCCCTCAGGTCATCTGAGTGTCACATGATCCAAATCCACCAACTCAAGTCCGATCATCACGTGAGTTGAGGTGGCTTCAATGGTGAACATCATTATGTTGATCATATCTACTATCTGACTCATGTTTGACCTTTCGGTCTTTTGTGTTCCGAGGCCAAGTCTGTACATGCTAGGCTCGTCAAGTTTAACCCGAGTGTTCTGCACGTGCAACACTAGCTTGCACCCGTTGTATGTGAACGTAGAGGCTATCACACCCGATCATCACGTGGTGTCTCAACACAACAAACTTTCGCAATGGTGCACACTCGGGGAGAACACAATTCATCTTGAAATTTAAGTGAGGGATCACCTTATAATGCTACTGTTGTCCTAAGCAAAACAAGGTGCATAAAAGGATTAACATCACATGCAATTCATAAGTGACATGATATGGCCATGAACTTGTGCTTTTGATCTCCATCTAGAAAGCACCGGCATGATCTCCATCGTCACCGGCATGACACCATGATCTTCATCATCTTGATCTCCATCAACGTGTCACCATCGGGGTTGTCGCGCCCAACATGCTTCTACTACTATTGCTACCGTTTAGCGATAAAGTAAAGCATTACATAGTGCTTAATGATTGACACGCAGGTCATACAATAATTAAAGACAACCCTATGGCTCCTACCGGTTGCCGTACTCATCAACATGCAAGTCGTGATAATCTATACATCACATGATCATCTCATACATCACATATATCACATCACAACATACCCTGCAAAAACAAGTTAGACGTCCTCTAATTGTTGTTGCATGTTTTACGTGGCTGCTACGGGTATCTAGCAAGAACAATTCTTATCTACGCAAAAACCACAACGGTGATACACTAGTTGCTTTTCAACCTTCTCAAGGACCGCCTTTGTCGAATCCGATCCAACTAAAGTGAGAGAAACTGGCACCCGCAAGCCATCTATGCAACAAGTTGCGGTCGAGGGAACCGGTCTCTCGTAAGCGTACGAGTAATGTTGGTCCGGGCCACTTCATCTCACAATACCGCTGAACCAAAATCTGACCAAGGGAGGAAGCAATCTAAGCATCAACGCCCACAAACCTTTTGTGTTCTACTCGAGATCTCATCTACACATAGACCTAGCTCATGATGCCACTGTTGGGGAATGTTGCATGGGAAACAAAAAAATTCCTACGCACACGCAGATCTATCCATGGTGATGAGCATCTACGAGAGGGAGAGTGGATCTACGTACCCTTGTAGATCGCTAAGCGGGAAGCGTTAAGAAACGCGGTTGGTGTAGTCGAACGTCTTCGCGATCCAAAACGCCGTGCATCCCGCGATCCAATCACGATCCGTCCCGCGATCCAATCACGATCCGTCCCACGAACTTGATCACGATCGTTTCGATCTAGCGCCGAACGGACGGCACCTCCGCGTTCAGCACACATACAGCTTGATGATGATCTCCGCCGTCTTGATCCAGCAAGAAGGAGCGGAGAGTAATAAGAGTTCTCCGGCAGCATGACGGCGCTCCGGCGATGGTGGTGGAGCTATTCCGGCAGGGCTTCGCCTAAGCACTGCAGAAAACCGATCTAGAGGAGAAACTATGCACTGGAGGAACGGGCAGCACGTGGCTGAAAATTCTGTGCAAAAACACTAAAACATCCAGTATACATAAGAGGAAGAGAGAAGGAGGCTTGGCAAAAGGGCCAAGCCTCCAAGGAGTCGGCCGAACCAGGTGGAGGAGGTGGACTCCACCTCCAATCCTAGCAGGACTAGGATTCACCCTATTTTTGCCTTTTTCCACTTTTTCTCTTTGGGCCTTTTTCCCAAACCACATGGGCCTTGTGTGGGACTTCCACCAGCCCACTAAGGGCTGGTAAACACTCTCCCACAGCCCATGGGGCCTCTTGGGTCGAAATACCCCTCCCGATGGTCTCCCGGTACACTACCGGCACTCCTGGTACACTACCGATGAGCCCGAAACTTTTCCAGTGACCAAAACATGACTTCCTATATATGAATATTTACCTACGGACCATTCCGGAGCTCCTCGTGACGTCCGGGATCTCATCCGGGACTCCGAACAACCTTCGGTCACCACCATACATAACTCTATACTACCGAAACGTCACCAAACCTTAAGTGTGCAGACCCTGCGGGTTCGAGAACTATGTAGACATGACCGAGACACCTCTACGGTCAATAACAAATAGTGGGACCTGGATGCCCATATTAGTTCCTACATATTCTATGAAGATCTTTATCGGTCAAACCTCTATGTCAAGGATTCAGTTAATCCCGTATGATGTTCCCTTTGTTCTTCGGTATGTTACTTGCCCGAGATTCGATCGTCGGTATCTCCATACCTAGTTCAATCTCATTACCGGAAAGTATCTTTACTCATTCCGTAATACAAGATCCCGCAACTAACACTTAGTCACATTGCTTGCAAGGCTTATTGTGATGGTGTATTACCGAGTGGGCCCTAAGATACCTCTCCGTCACACGGAGTAACAAATCACAGTCTTGATCCATGCCAACTCAACAAACACCCTCGAAGATACCTGTAGAGCACCTTTATAGTCACCCAGTTACGTTGCGACGTTTGATACACACAAGGCACTCCTCCGGTATCCGTGAGTTGCATGATCTCATGGTCATAGGAACATATACTTGACATGCAGAAAACAGTAGCAATAAACTGACACGATCATATGCTACGTTTGTAGTTTGGGCCTTGTCCATCACATCATTCTCCTAATGATGCAATCCCGTTATCAAATGACATCACATGTCAATGGCTAGGAAACCTTGACCATCTTTGATCAACGAGCTAGTTCACTAGAGGCATACTAGGGACAAAGTGTTGTCTATTTACCCACACATGTAATGTGTTTCCAATTAATACAATTATAGCATGTACAATAAACGATTATCATGAACAAGGAAATATAATAATAAACACTTTATTTATTGCCTCTAGGGAATATTTCCAACAGCCACATATGCCCCATATGATGGTATTGATAAGTTTCATATCAATCAAAAAAATTGTTCATAAAAGTACCCCAAAAAACCCTCTATCTAGATCCAAAATTGAGCAACTTTACATTCTGAAGTATCTCCACTTGATCTCAAAATTTGTGGGCATGTTCTAATCCCCTAATGATGCAAATACACCAAGTGGTGCATCAAGGACAATAGATTAGCCTAGCTAGATCTCAAGAAATTAGTTTATGCTTATTTCTAGGGTTTGCAAATGTTACATTAGTTATTTTCTCCAATCGAGTGGAAATTTTGTGGGCAATGCTAATTTGTGATGCCACTCACTCCTGTTAAGTCTCGAAACTAGTAAAACCCCAGAGCTAGATCAAACCGGAACCAAACACCTTCTGCCCAATTCCTATGATCAATGATTGAGGGACCAAGCAAGTTCTCCTTGAGCTTAAAAATTTGCCACAGGCCCTCCTGGTTACCCTCCACCTCTAGTAACTTTCTCCTGGCTACTACTCCATATTGGAGGGTTAAAACCTCATTTCTCACCTCTGGACAAGAAGCACCTCTGTGTGTGTGTGTGTGTGTGTGTTTCTCCCCCACTCTCTTCTCTCTCCCACATTTGCTTAACCCCCACGCCACCCAGGGCATCTCCAATAAACCAAGATGCAACAGGACAACCGGGGGCGTGAGAGAGAGCGCGATGCCTGCCAAACGGATGCTCTGGAGCGTGCAACCGCGCTCTAGAGAAATGACCATGCACCCCCAACCACCTCGGGTCCTCCCCTCTCCCCAGAACATGCGTCTCTGTCAGCGTCATGCCAGGACAACGTCCCCTCCTTCCTCTCTCTCCAGAACCCTCTACAGTGCGTGCCCGACGTCGCCCGGCTCGGCAAGTTAGCGTGCGACCTCGGGGACCGCTAGGAGCACACCCCGCTCTCCCCTCTGTCTTCTACCCAATTTGGACGACCCCTAGGAACACCCCAGACACAAGGAATCGAGCCCTCGTAGCCTGTGGCGACGGTTACGACCTCCCCGATCCCCGGACCACGATGCACCGATGGACAACATATAAAGAGCTCACCTCGGACCCTCTCCTCCCCTCTGGAACACTCTCCCACTCCTAATCTCTCAACCGCACCACCCATCCAAACCTTAGAGCCCCGTGTGCTCAAGATCGAGCTGAGCTCCGCCGGCTCGGGTCGCCATTGTTCGCATGGTAGGGAGCTCCTCCGTCCCTATTCTCGCTCGATCTGGAACCGCCTCCTCCTCCTGGCCCTCTTCCCTCTCTTCCCTACTCGATTTTTAGCTCCACACGTCGGGATCGACGCCCATCGAAGATCCTCCACCGTGGCCTCCTCATCACCGGCGACTCGGGCCACTCCGGCGACCCCCTCGACCACCACCTGAACGGCGGCAACACCCTAATCTCGTTCTCGTCCTTTGATCGCCTCACCGTGCACTATAGCGCCGCTGGTGTCGTCGTCCTCTGGCCGGAGGTTGATGACGACCTTGACGGGGCCCGCTCGTCAGCCTCATGGCTCTCTCCCGCATCTCTCTCTCTCTAGCGCCCGGGCCCCGCGCATCAGGTTCAAACATGGGCGCCGCGCATGCCCTGGATCGCCCAACCTGATTTGGCCTCGGGTAGGCCCAATTGCGGTTGTTTTGGCCCGACCAGCTCTAGCCACTTTTCCTTTTCTTTTTATCTCTATTTTCCAAAAAAATCATAGTCGAAGATAATTGTCCACATCAAATGATTCCAATTCCTAAATTCTTGCAATATTACAACCTATTTAATGGTATAGTTTGCATGCATATCCAATAACCTTTTTTGTATTGTTCTTAATTAAAACTATATTTAAAGTATTTAAATCCATTGTTTAAATCTGTGTCTCTGTTTTTGACACTCCAAATCCAAAAACTAGGAAATATGGTATTTTATTTTTCACTCTAGTATTTTACAAAAATTAGTTGACATTTTTCTGTGTTTTTATTTTTCTGTTTTGGGCTATTGTCTTATTTGTATCCCATTAGTTTGTGACGATCACGTCCTTGACGAGGGAGTTGGAGAAGAAGCACTTGAATACTTTGAAGACTTTACTGAGCTAGACAAGCAGTCCCTTGACCATGTTGATGAAATCTTTTTTTATCCATGTCATGTAGCACCTTAAATTGTTACATTGAAATCATGATGATATGGTGACCCCCTTGGTGGGTTGTCTCCGTTATGTTTCTCGTTGGTACTTGCATTGTGCATGCCCCTACCTTCCTATGAGGGTTATGCGGATGGAAAGTAGATAGAATGTTAAGTAGTTGATGCGCAAGTGGAACGGGAATATGCATAGTGTCGGAGACAAAAGTGTTTTCAAAGACTTTTCGTAAACCCCATCGGCTGCCACTAATGCCCGAGAGAGAAGTTGTGTTAGGTAATCGCTTGATAAAGAAGTGATGTACCGAGGCAAGTTGTGTGTGTGCGTGTGTAGGGGTGTGTGTGTGTGTGTGTTTTCAAAAAGGGATTAGATTTAAGATTTCTCGACCGATCCCAACCTTACATGTACGACCATGATACCCTTTATGGGACGGGACTTTGTTGATTTACTTTGGTCGATGCTAGCTCAGAGCCCACACTACTAGTGATGGGAGTGACGTGATCACTCACGATACGGGGTCGTAACAGGAAGGACAACTATGGTTGTTTTCAAAGACATCAGGCACACCGTTGTGTCCCCTCAGATATGGGACTTTGTTGATTTACTTTGGTCGATGCTAGCTCAGAGCCCACACTACTAGTGATGGGAGTGACGTGATCACTCACGATACGGGGTCGTAACAGGAAGGACAACTATGGTTGTTTTCAAAGACATCAGGCACACCGTTGTGTCCCCTCAGATATGGTACTTGTGATGTACATCGTGAGGGTTGTGTACCAACGAGTGAATTCTTTGTTTAATGTTGTCAAGGAAAAGATATCGTGTGGGTGCTGACCTCGGGTATATAATATACCACGAGTCATGACTTGACATGGAAGTTCTCTTATGCGTAAAGTGTGCAACCTCTGTAAAATGTAAAATTATTCAAATACCTGTATCCACGATCAAGGACAGTTAGGTTGTGCTATTTAAACTGCGTCCGTATGTTTCCATAAAACTTGGTGTGTATGACAAAATGATACTTGAGTTAAGTTGAATGACTTGATTAAACTGGAGTTGTTTATACACTGTTATATATTAACCTGTCATATGGATATGTTTATACTCTATTATATTGATATCTGTAACCTGTAATATAGATATTCGTAACCTCATGATGCATGTTTTAGAAGTTGTTAGGACATGTCATCGCATTTAAAATTAGCTTACCACAAAACTACCACTTAGTGTTATATCATGCATTGTTTTACCTTGTGTCAAACATGGATTGTTTGCGAACATATTTAAAGTATTTATTGACTTGTCACTAACTATTTAATTAGCCAGACATGAAAAAACAGAAATATGATGAAGAGTCTTGATGACGATCATACGAATTAAACAACTTTCCAATCAGAATGCATGTAGGATTCCCAATCAGAATGCATGTAGGATTAAAACAGAAGGCATGAGTCCACACTATCGTTGAAGATTTTTGTTGTGAGTTTGTGTTTGATGTTTGGTCTTCATGATCCTATCTATATAAGACTTGATCTATATAAGACTTGATCATAATGATTATAATTTATGTAAAATGGTATGTAACGGATGTAAGATTTTTGTTATTCAACCTTTATGTGCAATGAGCATTGAACTCTGGAATCACTGTACACATGTATTCGATGACTTCAACTTATAAGTCGAGGACCCCTCAACAACCCATATAATTCACATGATGAAGCATGGAATAGACATATCCTTATACAAGTCACACTACTAGAAGTTCTCCTTGTGAAACTCAAACTTTGTGTTTGTCTTGTGGGTGAAATCTGCCGACAACTGCCTCAGCTGCGGCACAAGAACAGGCTCACCGCAATAGAAAACCCCTGAAAGAAAATTAAAGGTTACCGGATGATGATGGTAATTACCCACATTTGTAGTACCAGATCGATGTGAGAATGGAAGAAAGACAGACCGACGCGCTGATTCTCGTGGTTGACCGCGACACGCTTGAAGACGCTTCGCCAATTAGGCCGGGCAAAGTGAGTCTTGACACTGGTTCCGGACAAGATATCAACTCCCTTCTTTGCATGTTGGAGTTCTTGGAGCATGACAATGAGAGCAGAACGAGCATCGCCCTCTTGATACACACTCGAGCAATGGTTGTGGAGCTCGATCACTTGATCCTTGTCCTTCTCAGCCACCTCGTTCATCACCCCTCTGAACCATTCAAAGGAGCCCTCCTCCCTTGTGACCCAGTAGAAGTAGACCCTCTTCGTCATAAACGGTTTCTTCTTTGCCTTACTAGTGCCCCCCGGCTCTGTTCCACCAACTGATCCCTCACGCTGGATGTGGTTAAGCACATCCTTCACAATGCTGATCAAAGGGGTGGCTCCAATGCCAAGCCCAATGAGCAGTAGCACATCATATTCACGGTAATCTTGTGCTGGAGCACCATATGGTCCATCAATCAAAAGTTTAGGGAACCTTGTACATGTCAAACAATGTTTTCGGTCAGACTCAGACATGAGTTTGAAATATATCGCGCCGTAATACATTTTTGAAACAAACTGGAGAAGTTCCTTTTCACCTTGCGTTGCTGTCAGTGATTCCCCTGGATAGGTCAGCTCTAAGGAGTCCACTTTCCCCTTCACTTGGAGGCCGACACGCCTGGTTTATAGTTAAGGTTATTATTGGTTCCTTAGACAAACTTCCAACAGGATGTGATCACCGGACAAACCAAGGGCCAAAAGAAGCTGATTTACCTCAGAGAAGATGGTCCTAAGCCGAGAAGTCCAATCACCCTTTGCACGGATGTGGACACTGAGGTAATTATCTCCTGGTGCCGATGTAATGGAAAATGGATGCCTGCGATGGAACACATTCCCGTACTACTATTAGTCATCTGCTGAGTTCATAATAATATTAACTCAACTGTTTTCTCAAAGCATGTAATGTACGCACCATTCATATGGAGATACAGCACCGCAATTTATGAAGATGTACTGCCCACTCCGGTATCTAAAACCAAGTGGCTTGGACATATAAAGAGCCAACACATGCCCAGGATATACCGCAACCTGTTGAAGACACAAAAGTTAAAGGCTTATTTCTGTTCACAATACATCTCCCATATAATATGGGTTGCTACTTATTAAGACCCACTATATGAAAGGGGTTGTTTAATGGTGATACCTTCTGAATCTTAACTGCATCGTGGCTCCTAAATAACCGAACAATGCGCTCGCATGAATATAAGAAGACAGGATAAGCGATGTACATCCATGTCTGATAACAGTAAGAAACCATCAATAAGTATCGATATTGAGCATTACATTTTTCAGTGACATTAGGGTATAGGCTTTTACCGATTTCTTGTACCACTCCTTGGTTAGATACAAACTTGTTCCATGGACGATGAGCAGTGCATACACAATAACAAATAGGTGGTGTGTAAACCAAAAGGCATTGAAACCAGTCATCTTCTTGAGTGGATTAGTGTCCTTGAGCTTGTTTCGTCGGAACCATGGCTGGGCTAATACAAAAGCTATTGACATGAGCACTACCATCACAATACCTGTCCACCCTGCAGTTCCTTTTACAAACCACCAGTAGTTTGGTGGCCTTTTCTCCCCAAAGAAAGGCTTCATTGGTTCATATTTTGCATCACTTGCATGGAGCAAGAGAGGAAAATCACATGTCAGATGAGCACCTGCATGCAGAGCAACACCAACTGCAACACCTGCTGCTATTACCTGCACAATAAAATATCGTGCGGAGGATTATGTAAGATCCACTATAGCTACCTACGTTGGTCACAGTTTACTTAGTGCTAAGTTATCTATCAAACATCATCAACAGGTTACTCTCATTGGCTCACTGATAATAAGTTGTGTGCTCACATGCAATGGAAAGCTTGACGATCCTTTTGTGTTTCATAATGACTGAACAATGGACAATTATGCTTTCAGTACTGAGGAAAACATCTGATATCCTAATCCAGTTAGGACTCCCAGAGATAAGACGATTTTGCAACTGTATTATGCCAAGTGCTACCCTCTCTTTCGAGGTCATGGAGAAATATGTAATAACATTATGTGTGACAGTGCAACCCCAATCAACACAAAGCAAGGTAGGAGCAATTAGAGATGTTTGAGAGGGGAATAGAGCTTAGTTTTCTTTCTTTGCAAGAAACAGTACATTTCATACTGCATACATTTAAAAAAAATAGATATGTACAGGCAAGAAAAGTGGAAAAACAAACTAGAAAAAGTTATCTCAGGGTATACTGGTAGGTTCTTGTATAAGAAAGGATCCAATGGTCCTAAATGTTTCGAAAGGATTGTAAGAGAGCAAAATTCCTTTCAACTCTTCCGAGGTCGTATGTAAGGCAAATGTTTGTCTTGCCAAATCTTCTCTGATTAGGAACGTTTCATCACTGTCATTTCCACCTCCACCTCCACCTCCCTCCCTCCCTCTAATTTGTTCATTGATAGTAAATGTGCTGTTACCACATCTCACATTCTCACTATACGATATCAGATACAAAGGTTTTCGCACATAAGAACAGGCACATAGCATTAACTTACCTTATGGAAGTTTATGTTGTCATTGAAGGGTACAACAGCTCCGATCTGTGTCTTTGATCGTATCCATGTGATTGTATTACGGCAGACAGGAAGAAGGACCAGGGCCATATTGAATTTCAGGGTCTCTGCGGCACCCTTTGCAGTGGCCACACAGTAGCCCATGATGTGAAATACAGCCCGGTTACGATACTGGATGAACTTCCAAACAAAAAGGGCGATGCAGATTGAAAGCCAGAGAGTCACGACCCATATGCGCTTCCAGTTTTCCTCAACAAAGTACAAAAACTCTTGCCAGTAGTGGTGAAGTGGACTCGTGTCATTGCTAGGTGCGAGCTTCATGCTAAGAGCTTTGCTAAGTTTCGAGCTGTGGGTGGTCGTTGATCTTGCAACAGCTTCAGATGGTGACTGCAGTAAGAGTGCCTCCAAGTCTTCGAGCTGTTAACGATTAGAGTGGTTAGGAAAAAACTGTGGCGCAATTCTCAACTGTTAGTTTATTGGACATACCTCTATGTAGCCCAAGTTGTTAGGGTCAAGCTCTTCCATAATAAGTGCTGTGTACTCATCAGCTCGCTCTTTTATCTTGGAAAGTTTATTTGCTGATGCACTAAGGGCAATAATCTGCGAAAGCATGTTGTCATTTGCTTAATGCATCAAATTTATACCATGAGGACATTAAGACTAGCTCTTTCAGTTTTGGCTCTTCCTACTAACCTCCTTAACCTCCTCTGAGGTGATTCTTCCATCAGCATTTTTGTCAACCCTGAAGAAAGAGGTCAAAACATGTTAAAGTGCTATATTAAATGACCCAAAAAATAAAAACAACAAGGCAATAAAACCAGAAAGAGACACAGCCTCTGGATAACAAAATGCATACATCCCACAAACAGTACTTCAAAATCTTTGTAAGAGCAGTGTGGAATAAAAGGAAAATGCAACCTATGGTGATGGAGGACCGATCCGTAATCATAACGAAATATAAGTTGTTGCGGTAGTTTTACTTAGAAAATGCAGTAAAATGGTGTTAAGTATTTTGACATGAAATTTTGATTAATTCATCTCTATCAAGAACCGAACAATAACAAAATAAGTAAATTATTTAGCACAAACTACTAACATGTCAAAGAACGTTTGGAGACGGTTGTCAAAACCCTGATCACTGAGTTGCTCCCAGAAATCTTTCAGCTCCTCCTTAGTCAGCACTTGCTTCACCATCCCTCTCTTCCTCGCTAACGAGTCGAACATTTGCATCGCAAACTCGTCAGACCCTTCCATCCCTGCATAATCAAAAGCAGCAATATTTGAATTACCATTCTTTAAAATACTTGTCTATATTCACTGAAACCGTTTTAAGTTACCAATGCATTTCCCAAATCTTGAACGGAGTAGCATGCCATCAACCTGTAGGTGATTGAATCGTTTCTCCACGGCAGTCCAGCCATCGTTGCCAACTTTCGCAGTCACAAACTGCAAGCCTTTGAGTGCCACTGCAGCACTGCTCTTGCTTCGGTCATATCTCTTCCTTACGGTCTTTGGTGCGGGCGGCGGTGGCACCTTCTTGCTCGGATTCGTCAGCTTTAGCCCGTTAGTCACCTGTCTCAATTTCGATGACAGTTTGCCACCCCTTGATGAGGAAGGTGACACCAGTCCACCGCTGTGTGCTGATGCTGAGCCAGTATCGTCAACTGGCCTAACATCTTGGATTGACACTGAATCGCGTTGTATGTCAAGGGTAATCTCAACAACCCCGTCGTCGTCGTCGTCTTTGAACCTGGTGGTCTTTGTGGCCCTGTGGCTTGAACCTTCTAAACTTCCACTGTTTGGGATTGATGTCGCAGTATTGTCTTGTGGCCCTGTTGAACCATCAGAATCAGCGACTACCGTGCCAGTTTCAATATCAGCCATCTCCGTTTTTACCTCTCAGGGCAATTTCTCCTTGTCTCTGCTGAAAGGACGGCAATCAAGTTACTGCCTGTTTCGGCGAAACAAACTTACAGAACATGCATTTCCTGTTCTATCCAAAAATAGAAAGGTAACAAAAATCAGCGGGAAGGAAAGTACAATCACAGATTCGCAGTTCGCTCAGACAGACTATAGGACACATAAAAAAATGAAAAGAGGAATATATATTTATATATAACCTAAAAAGAGGAGAGCAGAACGTTGGATCTCTCTTTCTATCTATAACAAGAAATTGACAGCACACTTGTTACGGTAACAGAAGGAAAGGGGGAAATTTGGAGCTTCTAAAAGATACTAACAGAAACCAAATAGACGAAACAACTTCCGAACTGGGATTAACACCAAAGCCCCCATCCAGCTGCTCAGATCTAGAAACCATCCATTTCTTGGTGCCAGAAAGGGAGATAGAAAAATGGACAAGAGACAGAAGAACATTCCTAGGAGGGGAGTGAAGCATCATCCACTGAAGAGTCAACCGAAATTTGACCACGCTGACCGAACCCAAGTGGAGGACCAAACAGACACCAAGAATCAAGCACGCTCATTCTTTTGAAAACTCGAAGGGAGAAAGAGATTCTATTCTGCGTACCTTCAACCCGAGAGAGATTTCAGCCACTGGTTGGAACCCGGAGCATTTCTCGAAATTCCACCAAGAAGAAAAGAGCAAAGAAAACCGGAGTCCGCCGCAACCAAACCGCGCAAGCGCAAACCCTAACGAACACACACCAGAGTTTTCTGGAACCTAAACGCACTAGAGAAAGCGCCAACCAGTGTTGCATCTACAGGTGGCTTTTGCCTGCCTGGTACTGCTGTCAAGCACTCCTGCTTCTACTCCTCCAATGCGACGCGCACCAAATGACACCAGTCCAGTCGCTTCACAAAACAACAAGGAGGAGAGTGCTGGTGGCAGGCAGCAAGGATGATGAGGGTCTGTAGCGCTACTGTGTGTCCGTGGGAGAGAGGTTGGAGGCATGGACAGCTTGACGCACCTACGCTGATGGCGGCTGCTGCCACCGCTCAATGGTTGTTGTCCAGGGTCCACAACGCAACCACTGCCCTTGTCCCCGCACTTCTCTCTATCGCGTCAACCTTCAACCTTATCTAATTTAAATTTTACACGAGGCAATATAATTCACACGTCTCTATAACCATTTATCTCGTCACATCAAACATATGATATTAACAAAATCTTTTTATTTTTAATTTAAAAATAATTTATCTCTTAATTAAAAAAACTAATTAAAAATTCGTTTTCATCATTAAATCCATCTTAACGAGATCTTTAAAACTAATACCATATTGATATGTTTCGATGATTTTTTTCGGGCTACAAGTTGTCACGTGCTTACACTGAATTTGCCACAAGTTTTACAATAAAGTTGTCATCACATGTTTCATCTAGTTAATTCTTCTAGATTTAAAGCTATCGTTGTATTTTCAACTATTTTTTACGGCAATTTTTATGAAATTGGTCATGGCAAATTTTAGTAATTAACCATGAAAACTTTAATTCATGGATCCTAGCAACTTTTGGTAATTCATTTTGACAAATTGAGTTTATAGATCATGGCAATTTTAGTATTTTGACCATGACAATTCTAATATTTTGAACATGTAAAATATTTTTTGTATGAATCATGGAAAACTTTAGTGCATGTGTCACGATAAATTTGAGTAATTCACCATGGCAATTTTAGTTTATGGTTCATGGCAAATTTGAGCCACTGATCATGCATTTTTAAAATAACCGACAACACATTTCTTTTTAACTTATGAACCATGCCAAAATTATTTCATGGATCATGGCAAATTATAGTAATTCATCATGGCAAGTTTAGTTTGTTAATTTTCTTTTTTATAACATGTCAAAGTTTATTTTAAACGTAAAAGAAAAAGTAGTTAAAATATATCATGGCAACTTTAGTGTAATCATGATGGCAAGTTATGTCCAATAGACATGGTAACTTTTAACTAAAAAAAGTCATCGAAACATATCGATATGAGATCTAGTTCTGAAGATCTCGTCGCAACGGATTTAATGGTGAAAATGGTTTTTCAATCGGATTTTTTATTTAAGAGATTAAACACTTTAAAAACTAAGAAGACAAAAGATTCTTGTTGACATCATCAATTCCGTCACGTGTGCATGCATGCGGTGACATGGCGCAACTTGTGATCATTGAGTGTGTGAGCTGTTGTTGCTCCTACCACACGTGTGGGCGTTACCGCGACCCTAAAAATATACTACCTCGGCATCTACAACCGGATCCTTCGTATCCCCTCAAACGTCCAGACAAGCTGTCCGATCAATAATCGGTCACGAAATTTCGACCCAGATGGGCCTCTCAAAAGCCTGGGCTGACCGACACGCCTCATATCCAACCCAAATATGAGGCGGATATGGGGGAGGCCGGGCGCACCCGGGCACATCCGCCTGATAGGCCCGACCCATCACCGATCAAACTGTTGTCCCATAAATCCCCACTCTAGGCATGTAGCTTCGAACCCTAGCTCACTCTCTCGCTTCGTCCCCTCCTCTCCTCCTTCGATTCCAAACCCATCCACTGCAATGTCGAGCTCAACAGTCTCTCCGATGACTCCGCACTTTGGCACACCGCCGCCACCTCCACGATCACCCTCAGACGATGTGTAGTTCACCAACCAAGGATGAGCCCTCCTTCCTGAATGGAAAGGACCGGGCAGCCACCAGCCGAGACTCATCCACGTGCACCCACAAGTTATTCGTCCGTTTGCCTGACCGGGACTCGCCCATGCCCACAGTTGTTCAGTAAGGTGTGAATTCACATCACTTAGAAAGACCATGGCAGATAGCTCAGAAGAGTTTTTTTACAATAACTTCATATGTTCGTCATCGTCCGAAGAATCGTTTGACAGTGATAATGATGTTGTGGTTGCTACACTTCTCGTGGATGAACACACTGCGGGGCTACGACCATTGTTCAGGGGGTCAATACCGGGACATGCGCCTGGGTTCAATCATAACAGAGAAAACAACCATGTCCTAACGATTATTTCCATCGGACAAACCACTATTCCCTACAAAGTTTTTTTGGAGACGCTTCGAGTTATGATGATTACTTCACTGCCAAGTACCTCATATCAAAAATGCATTGTAGTTGTTCAGATTCTTGCATAGGAAGTTCCCGGTGATCTAGTTGATGAATACATACACATGAGTGAGTCCACATGCCTTGAGTTACTGTGCAGATTCTGCAAATCTATGGTTAGAGTGTTTGGCCAGGAGTAATTGAAAGAACCAAATGATGAGGATACATCCCGGGTGTTATCGATCAATGCTTCGAGAGGCTTTCCAGGATGCTTGGAAGCATGGATTGAATGCACCGGGACTAAAAAATTGTCCATTTCCTTGGCAAGGGCAATATAAGGGACATGTTGATGGTTGCACGGTCATACCCAAAGACGTGGCATCACAAGATCTCTAGATTTGGCACTATTTTTTGCACATGATAGGTTCTCACAATGGCATCAACGTACTTCAGCCCTCCCCAGTGTTCTCGTGGCTTTCTAAAGGCAATTCCCCATAGATCAACAATGAGATCAATGGACACCAACAAGAGATACTACCTAGCTGTTGGTATCTATCCTCGATGGTCTACATTCGTGAGGACAATATCCAAGTCCTCCATGTTGCCAACAGGGCACGACCACCCCCTGGTCGCGCCATGTTGCCTCGTGGTGGCCCAACAGGCCTCCCGACCTCCCTGGTCATGCCATGTGGCCTCATGATTGCCTAGCAGGCCTCCCGACCCTCCTCTTCTCCTATATGGTGTGTTTTGATCTATAATAAATCATAAGCATACCTTCGGGACAAAGCGCCGCCGTCTCGAGGCGAAAACCTGGGCAGATGCCCTTTTGCTCTCCGGCAGGGAGATTCTACCGGGGGAATTCCTCTCCGGGAGGGGGAGATCAAAGCCATCGTCATCACCAATGCTTCCTCCTTCGTGGGAGGACCAATATTCATCAACATCTTCACTAGCACCATCTCATGTCCACCCCTAGTTCATCTCTTGTATTCAATCTTTGTCTCGAAACCTTAGATTGGTACATGTGGGTTACTAGTTGTGTTGATGACATCTCGTAGTTGATGCTTGTTGGATTACTTGGTGGAAGATATTATGTTCAGATCCTTGATCATCATTATTATACCTCTGTTCTTGAACATGTTGATGAGGTGTGAGTAGTTGATATTGTCCTTAAGGACATGGGAGAAGTCTTGTTATAAGTAATCATGTGAAGTTGGTATTCGTTCAATAGATAAAACTACCCTAGTGCGCTAGAATCAGAAAGGGGGTGCAAGGGGGATCAGATTCTCACCCTAATTCGGTGAAGGGTTCACTACGGCAAAGACGGCAGTGATGATTCCGTCGATGACGAAGATCCCAACGACGAGGGCGCATAGGGAGGCAAGGGCGACGACCAAGGGTCCACGACGGCAGCTAGGGCTTGGAGGAAACAGGGCGTTTGAGGATTCAATTTCAAACGTCGGGTCCGCCACATTATATATCCCTTGCTGTCGGTGACACTGGTTTGAAATTTTGGTACGCCCAGTTCCTCAAGTGCCAGTTGACAGGGAAACTCGGTGAAAACAAGAATATGGAATTGGTGTTACCGAGTTTGGAAAACAATATCAACCCTAGGCATCGGTGAGACCGAGATTTTTGTGTTGGTTCCACCGAGATGCACTTGGGAGGTTTTGGTGGTCAGCTCTTGACGAAATGGAACTCCGAGTGCTCCCCACACAGAGAGTTCGAGAAGTGCTTGCTCAAATTTTGTGATGTGGCATGAAAAGAATTTGAGACGAGAAAGCATAGATAGCTAGAGAGGGGTCCTAGGCATTGTTGTATATCCAATTGGCAAGATAAAATTGAAAGCCAAATAACAACAATTGGATATGCTCGAATGAGAAAAGATATGCATCCCAACATGCTCACATAATAAGATATCAAATGAAATATGGCAAACATGCAAAACCACTCTAGTATCTACCAAGCACTTTGGCGATGACGGAGTCATCTATATATGAGTATATTGACTTAGGAGCCAAGTAAGAATACTTGATCATAGGTCATACTCATCGTTTAAGCACAAGTGAGGTTACCACTTTCACATAAAGCATTTAATGTGTTCACATCTTTAAGAGATGCTTTAACTCAACTCTTAGAGTAAAGCTCCCCCTTGATGTGACATCCCCCCTAAGAGGGATAAACTATCCTTGGGTTTTGTCTTAGAATACTTGCAAATAGTCCTTACCAAAAATGAATGTGAGTGAATTTTGTTGGCGGAGTCATCCCTCAAGAACTTCTCTAGTTCTTCTTCTTTGGGATCCACATCAACTTGATGGGAATACTTGGAGTTGAAGTAGCACTTGTAGGACTTGAGCTTGTAGTAGCCTTGGGAACCCACTTGACCATGGCTTGTGATTCGTCTTCATATGAGTCAATCTCCTCTTGAAGCTTGTCCTTGCCCTTGAGCTTGTGGTCTTGTGCTGGAAGGTCATCTTGAGTTTTTGTTCCCTTGGGAAGAGTATTACATACTTCTCCCTTTGAGGAACAAACTTGGGCTTGGGGTATTGATCTTCTTCCCATTCAACTCCATTGGCATTGAAGAAGCCAATGCCATGGTTCTTCCGGTATCCTCCTGTTGGGGAACGTTGCATGGGATATATCCATGGTGATGAGCATCTACGAGGGGAGAGTGGATCTACATACCCTTGTAGGTCGCTAAGCGGGAAGCGTTAAGAACCACGGTTGATGTAGTCGAACATCTTCGCGATCCAAATCACCGAGTGTCCCGCTATCCAATCACGACCCATCCCGATCTAGTGCCGAACGGATGGCACCTCCGCATTCAGCACACGTACAGCTCGACGACGATCTCTGCCTTCTTGATCCAGCAATAGGGAGCGGAGAGGTAGATGAGTTCTCCGGCAGCGCGACGGCGTGGCGGCGATGGTGGTGGAACTATTCCAGCAGAACTACAATCTAGAGGAGAGGGTAGCAAGTGGCTGATTACTATGTTGAAAAACCCTCAATACCTCTAGTATATATAGGAGGAGGGAGGGAGGAGGCTTGTCCCCCAAGGGTCCAACCCTTGCTTCGGCCGAAGGGGAGAGAGGAGGAGTCCTCCTCCAATCCTAGTAGGATTAGGACTCCTTCTCTCCCGCTTGGACCTCCTTCCACCTTTGGGTTTCTCCACCACAGCCGCATGGGCCTTTAGTGGGGCTTTGGCCAGCCCACTAGGGGCTGGTTTACCTCCTCCCACAGCCCATGTGGCCCCTTGGGTCGAGACACCCCTCCCGATGGTCCTTTGGTACGCTCCCGGCACTCTCGGTACACTACCGATGAGCCCAAAACTTTCCCGGTGACCAAAACAGGACTTCCTATATATCAATCTTTACCTCCGGACCATTTGTGAGATCCTCGTGACATCCAGGATCTCATATGGGACTCCGAACAACCTTAGGTCACCACCATACATAACTCTATACTACCGAAACGTCACCGGACCTTAAGTGTGCAGACCCTGCGGGTTCGAGAACTATGTAGACATGACCGAGACACCTCTACGGTCAATAACCAATAGCTAGACCTGGATGCCCATATTGGTTCCTACTTATTCTATGAAGATCTTTATCGGTTGAACCTCTATGTCAAGGATTCAGTTAATCCCGTATGATGTTCCCTTTGTTCTTCGGTATGTTACTTGTCCGAGATTCAATCGTCGGTATCTGTATACCTAGTTCAATCCCGTTACCGGCAAGTCTCTTGACTCGTTCCGTAATACAAGATCCCGTGGCTAACACATTAGTCACATTGCTTGCAAGGCTTGTTGTGATGTTGTATTATCGAGTGGGCCCTGAGATACCTCTCCGTCACACGGAGTAACAAATCCCAGTCCTGATACATGCCAACTCAACAGACACTCTCGGAGATACCTGTAGAGCACCTTTATAGTCACCCAGTTACATTGCAATGTTTGATACACACAAGGAACTCCTCTAGTGTGAGTGGGTTGCATGATCTCATGGTCATAGGAACAGATACTTGACATGTAGAAAACTATAGCAATAAACTGACACGATCATATGCTATGTTTATAGTTTGTGTGTTGTCCATCAAATCATTCTCCCAATGATGTGATCCCATTATCAAATGACATCTCATGTCAATGGTTAGGAAACCTTGACCATCTTTGATTAACGAGCTAGTCCACTAGAGGCATACTAGGGACACAGTGTTGTCTATATATATCCACACATGCAATGTGCTTCCCATCAATACAATTATAGCATGGATAATAAACGATTATCATGAACAAAGAAATATAATAATAACCATTTTATTATTGCCTCTAGGGCATATTTCCAACACCTCCATGCTTGCGTACAATTTCCTCAAATTGCTTACATCCGGCAAGACTTTTGTAGATTCCCTTTTTTGTAATCCCTTTCAATAGATCATTTTCTTTCTCAAGTGTAACTTGGCTAAGAGAATCGTTAGTGGAATCAATAGAACTACTAAAAGCAATATCATTGGATTTATAATTTTTATTGCTACTAGTTCAAGAACCTTTCTTGCCTTTGTTACTAGTTTGCTTAGCCTTAACTTGTGGAATGAATGTAGACAAGAGTAGTTGTTTGGCTAGATAAGAGGAAGTATTCTTTTGAAGATCGTCATTGACAGCTTTAAGCAATTCATGCTCTTTCTTCAAATTGAGATTCTCGAAGCGGAGCTTCTCATGAGTCCTTACAAGTTCTCTATGATCTTCTAAAGCAGACTCGTGGGCTCACTTAAGAGTGTTTAGTTCTTTAGTTAGTCTCTCTATTTCCAACTTATCATCATCACACGAATTATCTTAGCTAGACTGATTACTAACAAGTTAATTTTGACTAGTATCACTAGATTTGTCAAATAGCAAGTCATCATGTCCTAGTAGGTCATCCTCATCACTATTAAAGTCAAGGTATTTGGGGTGTGATACCTTGGGGCCTTTAGCCATGAAGCAACTTCCACTCTCTTCATTTGGTGAATCAAATATGTCATAGGAGTTGGAGGAAACGAGTGCAAGTCCGGCAACACCTTCATCTTGACTATAGTCGGAGTCAGAGCGATAGCTTCTCTTGGAGTGGTTTCTGGATTCAGAGACGAAAACCCATTCACCAACATGATCTTGATGTCTTATTCTTGTGTAGCTCTTGGTGTACTTGTCCTTCTTCTTTGAGTCTTTGCTTCTCTGGGAGGATCTTCGTTCATAATGATAATCTCCACTCCTTCTCTCTCTTCGAGGTGACTCATCTCTTGATCTATTTCTTCTAGGTGACTCTTCCCTTCTTTTGTGGGGGGTCGTGCACTCATTGGAGTAGTGTCCGGGCCTTCCACAATTGTAACAATTCCGGTCACGACTAGATGAATGCTTCTCTTCATATCTTGAGTTGGAGTTCCTCTCTTTGCCTCTACTATTGTAGAACTTGTTGAATTTCTTGACCATGAGGCTTATATCTTCATTGGTAACAAGGTTGTCGCTTCATGTAGCGGGAGTGTCACTTGAGGCTTTGTAAGCACCGCTTGACTTGTTGTGAAGTTCTTCCTTGTCCTTGAGTGACATCTCATGAGCAACAATCCTTCCAATCACTTATGTAGGCTTGAGATCTTTGTAGTTTGGCATCATTTGGATTAATGTGCACACGGTGTCATACTTTCCATCCAAAGCTCTAAGTATCTTCTTTATGATGAATTTGTCGGTCATTTCTTTGCTTCCTAAGCCAACAATCTCATTTGTGACGAGAGCAAGCCTAGAGTACATTTCGGCGACTCCTTTACCATCCTTCATCTTGAACTTGTCAAGTTAACTTTAAAACCACATCCAACTTAGATTCTCCGGCGAAGTCGGTACCTTCGTGCATATCAACCAAAGTGTCCCAAATTTCCTTTGCATTCTCAAGACAGCTGGTTTTGTTGCATTCTTCGAGGCATAGGTAGTTGAATAGAATGTCACATGCTTGAGCATTGTATTGCAACATATTCTTTCGTGGTCGCTTCACGATATGGTTCCTTTCCATCACCAAAGAATTCACCTTGCAAGCCAACACGAACAATAGCCCATACGGTGGGGTTATGACCAAAAATATGCATTTTCATCTTATGCTTCCACCTAGCAAAATTAGTGCCATCAAAATATGGACCTCTATAGTGATAGTTTCCCTCACTAGACGCCATAATCTCCTTTGTTGTGATACCAATGCAATGGAGATCAAAGCTCTGATACCACTTGTAGTGATTGAAAGTTGGTCTAGGGGGGTAATTAGACTACTTGACCAAATAAAAACCTAACCTTTTCCCTAGTTAATTGATTGGCAGATTTTAGCAATTCTAGCACATCAAGTACACCCTACACATGCATGTCTACGTGTATTGCAGTGGAAAGTAAAGACAAGCATATGTAAGAACATAAGGGTTGGAAGATCAAACACAATTGTAGGCACGAAGATTATTCCCGTGGTTCTGATAGGTGGCGCTATTGTACATCCACATTTATGGAGACTTCAACCTATGGAGGGTAATGGTCGCGAGAGTCCATAGAGGGCTCTACCCACGAAGGGCTCCACGAAGAAGCAACCTTGTCCATACCATGATGGCCTACGCCCATGGAGGACTAGCCTAACTCGGGGTAGATCTTCACGAAGTAGGCGATCTGCTTTCCCTTAGAAACTTCTTGGTTCAACTCCACAACACGAAGTAGGAGGCTCCCAAGCAACACCTAACCAATCTAGGAGACACCACCCTCCAAAAGGTAATAGACTCGATAGTAACGTTGAACTCCTTGCTCTTGTGTTTAAAATGATAGCCTCCTCAACACTTCATCACTCTCTCATAGATTTGGCTTGGGTAGAAGAGATTGATTGGATGGAAAGCAACTTGGGGAGGCTAGAAATCAAGATCCATATGGTTGGAGTGGATGATCTTGACCTCAACACAAGGGTAGGTGATGGATATGGGAAGTGTTGGTTTGTTATGAGTGCTTCTCTTGCGAGTAGGATGTGGTGGAGGGGTATATATAGGCTTCTCCAAAAATCCAACCGTTATAACATTATTGCCCAACTCGGTGAAACCAGAGTAAAAACTCAATTGCACTGACTAGTGCAAAATGTGGCAAGTTTGGTGTTTTGGTGACACCGATATATAATTCTCGGTGGTACCGATATGAGTGGCCGAGAGCAGTTACACAATTCGGCGAGACCAATTCACAAAACTCAGAAATTACGATTCTTGTGAAGCAGGTAATAGAAAGTTGGTCACTGAAACTCGGTTGCACCGAAGTGAAGGTTGGTAGTACCGAGAAGTGGACTTTGGCTAGGGTTTCTATCTAGGGTTTTGACTCAGTGTAGCCGGTATGGAAATATTGGTGGCACCGATTTTGAGTTGTAGGTTCTAGAACAAAACCTTTGTGGGAGAGCTTGTGGGTGTTTTTGGTGACTAACACTTGATCATTTCGAGCAATCCATTCACCATTAATACCTCACCCCCTTTGCATAGTATTGGATTTCCTATGGACTCAAAGTGATTTCTCACAAAGTAAAATGGAGAGTCTTCATGCTTGTACCTTGGCCAATCCTATGGTTGCATCTTGGGGTCTCCTCACAATCCTTTGCCAATCATAATATTGAACTTTTTCCTTAAATATACTTAGTGGAAACATTAGTCCAATGAAATATATGTTGTTATTAATTACCAAGAGCACCTAGGGAGAAGTAGTGCTTTCAGTACGTGGTTGTCGAAAATTGGGGAGAAGTTTGTTGGGTTCAGCTGTCGAGTTGAACTTTTTTGTATAAAGAATGACTATTAATCTATGAATTAAATATATGTTTACTGAATTTCAATTGCAAAATTACACCGTAGTAGTATTTTGTTCTTGTAAAATTTGACAAATATCAGTGTTACAATGTTGACAAATCCCAATGTTACAACATAGACAAATGCCAATGTTACAACATAGACAAATGCCAATGTTACAACATTGACAAATGCCAATGTTTCCAATTTGACAAATGGCAATTTACCCAATATCACAGATGCAAATATTACCAAATTGTCTATAGTAAGCACACGTGTTATCAGACAGAATCGTTTGTGATGACGCGCTCCACCAATCCTTCGCACGGAATTTTCACTTGGCTTAGTGGCAAAGGAACCATAGCTCTTGTTTTGCACACGTGTGTTAAGTGCGAAACATTGGCGATGGGTTCAAAGGGCTCGCTTCCCGATGGGCCTACACAGGGTACAACTCGCAAGCCTCCTGTCTACTCAAACAGTTGTCTGCATGTCACCTCCTAGCCAATAAAGATGCAACACATGGCAGCACATAAATGGTCAGTAGAATGCGCACGATTTATTAATAATAACAAAAATACCATGAAAATGGACACTAAATATACCACAACATATTTGCGCCTTCTCTCAAAATGGACACGAAACATACCACATCATATTTGTGCTATAGCACGACACCCTCCCAATTTCATGAATTTTGTGTATGTTTTGGATTTATGATAATTTAAACGATTATTCTCAATGTTATCTGTTGGAGAAACAATCAGAGACATGTGTAAAATTAGAAAACAAAATCTTACAATGCCTTTATGTGCCATGCCATGACAGCATTCCAAGTTTCATGAATTTCTGACGAGATTAGGATTTACTGGAATTTAAAAACCTAGATTCTCAATATCGATGGACGGGCCACGAAGTAGAGATGTTTCAAATTCATCCCATTTCTTGCATGGGACCTAAACATGTAGCTAGGGACACGTATATGATTTTTTAATCCATTTTGGTGCACCGTACCTTGTGATTGTGGTTCAAATTTGCATTATGCTCATTAAATGCCTAGAAAACTCAACTAATGTATGAAAAAGGCCAAATGAACTAGTTTCTTATTTTAGCACTGCATTCCTATTGGTCTATGTCGCCTCTACAAAAAGGCCAAGGAGAGAAGAGGCTGCCGATGTCGTTTCACCCACAAAAGGTGACGATGTTCCCTATCGGAACCACGTAGCTTCTTGTGAGAAGCTCTGATTTGTAAGAGGCTTGTGCCAAAACTTGTCCCAAATTGGGTAGCTTTTTTACCATGACACATATGTGCCATGCTATCACACCATGCCAAGTTTCCTGAATTTCTGACGAGATTTGGATCTACTGGAATTGAAAAACCTAGATTATCGATGTCCATGGCCGAGCCACGAAGCCGAGATGTTTGAAATTCATTCCCATTTCTTGCATGGGACCTAAACATGTAGCCAGGGACACATATTTTATGTTTGGGTCCATTTTGGTGCACCGGGTCTTGTGATTGTAGTTCAAATTTGAATTATACTCATTAAATGCCTCACAAACTCAATTAATGTATAAAAAAAGACCAAATGAATCCTGAATAATTCCATTTTCAGCACGACACTCCTATTCGTCTATTTTTCCTCAAGAAAAGATTAAGGGGCGAAGAGGCAACACATGTCGTTTCGTCCACAAAAGGTGACACACGTTTCCTATCAAATCCATGTAACTTCTTGTGAGAAGCTCCGATTTGTAAGAGGCTTGTGCCAAAATTTATCCCAAACCGGACATTTTTTTACCATGGTACATATTTTCCATGCCATGAAAACATGCCAAATTTCATGATTTTCTCACAAGATTTAGATTTACTAGAATTTAAAAACCTATATTCTCAATGTTTATGGCCGAGCCACGAAGACGAGATGTTTGAAATTCATTTGCCTTTGTTGCATGGGTCCTAAACATGTAGCCAGGGACACATATATGATTTTTGCTCCATTTTCATGCACCGAACCTTGTGATTGTAGTTCAAATTTGAATTATGCTCATTAAATGCCTAGAAAACTCAATTAATATATAAGAAAGGTCAAACGAACCCTGAATAATTCCATATTTTAGCACGACACTCCTGTAGTTGCATGTTCACTTCAAATAAATGTTATTGCAATCCAGACACCTTCCTTTGGTGATGTAACATCATTTTTAATTTTAAAACAATATGAAAATCAAGTACTTCACAAATAGTTCAAGATCATGAATCGTGTGTGATGCGGTATAAAATATCTTGGGCGAATCATATATATATATATATGTGTGTGTGTGTGTGTGTGTGTGTGTGTGGCTTACGTCGGAAGCTTAATCGACTACAGTCCACCGTCGGGGCATGAACCACACTTGCACGCCAAGCCCATTATACTGTTCAAACATCGCGAGTGAAATATGTGCACTTGGATCCGCATCGTGAGGGCAACTTGGGTGACCCACTCTGGCCCGAGCACGACCGCATCAGCCATCAGTGCCCTAAGAACCTCCATGAGCGTGGCTACAATCTCCAGCAAGCCGGCTGTAGTAGCCGAAAGGGAAGCTTCCGCAATCGAGATGGCGACAACAACATCTACGACAGGGATAGAAAATGGCAAGAACAACACAACAACCGTTTGTTCCTCGACAGCCGCCCTAGCCTTGATGGTGGCTGCCCACGCCTATGCAGAGGTTGCCCCCGCTCAGGTCATGTCGGTCATTGCACAAATAGCAGCGACCTACTCCAACACCGGTAGGCAACCCACGTTCGAAGAGTTGGCAATTGCCGAGAGCGCTCGAGTAGCAGCCCGTTCATCGGTGGACTCCCTAGTCGAGATGGAGGTCGTCAACGCCCGGATCGCAGTTGCCCACGGATGGCTAGTGGTGTCCTTTTCCAAAGAGATGGCGGACACGGACTGCAAGATGCTTTTGGAGTATGTGGCGATGGATCCCATGGTGCCCCTTCCCCCCCGGTGGTCATCGAGCGCCAACTGGTCATGGAAGAGGCGGCGTCGCCAAAGATCGACGAGCGCCAGGCGGAATATTGGTCTTTGTTTAGAGCATTGGTCTTTTGTTAGAGTAATGTTTACGTCAACCGGCTCTATCTAATTTCTCTAAATTATATTCGATTTGTGTTATAGGCTCTTTTATGTAGTACTCAAAATAGCAAGTGATGTTAAATTATGCAGTGACGTGGATGACCACTGGAACGAGGGAAATTCGGACCAAAATTTTCCGTCGTATCCCCATTTTGTCCTCCAAATGAAAATCAAATGCAAGTACATCACACACAATTTGTTAGCACGAACCGTATGCAATGTAGTATCCAATATCTTACGTCGGAAGCTTGGGCCTCGTCCATCTAGTCAGGTAATCTACGCCTCCCCCATACCCACCCCTCCTCCTCCTCCATTCCACATGGCCTGACAGTCAGCGCGACACTTTACACCCAAATCACTACGTCACCCACCAAATAATCGCCGACAAAAACCATGGTGCACGCAATATAGCTAGGATCTCAGGGAGCATTTCGTAGCGGAGAAGAAAATATCGTCCACATGCACAGATATGGACATGATGGCTGCCATATGTGTCGACCCCCAGATCTTGGAGCATCACCTCACCTTCGAGGCCACCATCGAGGCCTCGCGGGAGGATACCGCCACTTGGTTGGCTGCTTTAAACGACATCTCATGGTGTTTTCTCGAGGGCACCATCGGTGCCTTTGACGAAGAGTATGAGGTCTTTTCTTAGCGTGCCCATGCTTACCTCATCTCCAGAGCCGGCAGGTTGATGTCTGGACAGGCTCAGGTCGCTCACCACTACGAGGAGGGCACCCACGACGTGGAGGCCACACCCTATTTCAAGTATAAGGAGCCCAGCACCGTTGATATCTCAGATGATGACGAATAGTTTGTGTTAATAGCTTAATTACTAAGGACCTAAGTACATCTAGCTGCATCGGTTAAGCATGTTTGGTTTACCTGTTGCATGTGCCACTCCCGCCTTTCCTTTAGAATGAAGTGTCCAATGTAATGCTACTATGCAATCTGATTTTCTAGTATGTTTATTGTGCAATGTGGTGCTCAGTTAGTTGTTTGGTTCATTTGTTGTGGTGCTCATTTAACTGTTTGGTTCAATTGTGCAATGTGATGTTTGATTGTTGTTGGTACAGTTTTGTATTGTTATGCATGTGAGAAATAAATCAAATTTGGATATACTAGAACCTTGTGAAACACATACAATTGTTATATTTCCTAGTTGTTAGCACGCTTGGTTTATATAACTGGCTTTTCCATGTTGCTTGAATTAATCTGTTTGATCTCCAATGTATTTATTTTTCATCAACATATTTTACTGACAGTATGCCAAATCTCACTTATAACCTAGTCAATATCTATCTTATATATGTTGCAATGGGAAACAATGGGGGACACTGAAGTTTACCATCGAGTTTTACGCATGCCTGGTCCTTTGGCCATTATCACATTATGGTTCAATTGTAGTAACCATTCTAATATATAGGTTTTTTTTAACAATTTGTTCTTGCACATGTAGGTCCTGCTGTAAGAGGTTTAGACCCACTGTTCGACCCATTTTGCATGTGGGGAAATGCGGTTTCTATGAATATCTATCCAATAAAGAAACCCATAAAGATTGTTAAGATAAAGAAACTAGCGACAAAAAATAACAAGATATTTGTCTCCACAATGAACAAGACATCGGTCAACTATAGGATGGTACTATATCTTTCACCTTGTCCTTTTCCCTTTGCGCCATTTCAAATTTTAGAAAAGATATTTATGCATAGCTTTGTTTTTAGTCCTTTTCAAGACAGTTCATCGATGATTACGACTCAACCCACCTATAAGGTCAAGAGGCAAGGTAGGTATTCATACAACACCCACGGTATAATTTTGAAGTCTTCCTCAACAGGACAAAGGATGGGCGGGCAATCATCCACATGCACTGGCCTAAAGTTGCAAGGACCTTCAACATCATTGAAGGCTCAATATTTGGCTTCCGATTCAACAATTTTCTAGGCGAGACTCACCTGTCTATTTACCGTCTATGATGCTACTTTCCAAAGGTTTTAGGTGTTGCATGTGAAACTTGGTCTTGTTGTGTAATTGGATAGCTAGATAGTATATGCCTATATGATGTTGTACTCTAAAGTGATTTCAATCATGAAATCCCGATTGTCGTAATACAAATATGAAACATAGTGTGTTCTTGATATGAAATGGAAATTTGATTACCAAATGAATTATAATAATAGGGCAATTAGGCTGCTTATTAGGTTTTCATATTGCAAAGGGTTTGTCAGATACCACTATGGGTGATGACCTCATAAACCCACACAGTTTATAGAAAGTTAGCATGTGCATGAGTGAACAATCACACACGACTTCTGGCCAACAACTATGTGTGTTATGTCACATTGCACAAACGTTTCCACATAAAAAATTGTGTGTGTTGTGAGCCCTATACCAAACAGTTTATTCTAGGCACCGTGCGCGATGTATTGAATAATGCAAACAACAGAATTATATCTAGCGTGTGTGATGGAGATCCCTATTTCTGCAGAAAATTGTGTGTGATGTACCATACGAACGGAAAGATATCTTTGGGATTTACTATGTGGGATGCCTAGTGTATCTCGTGTGACTCCTCTAGTATACCTGTTTGTGATGGGCCTCCCAATGGCACACATGCTCTATTTTCCCAGCATGTGTGACCTAAGGAGGCATCACCTATGATTTAGTTGTATTGTGTGGGATAGCCCCCGATTGTACACACATGCAAGGCGACAGTTTAAAACCATGTCACAGAAAGAGGGTAAAAACCATTTGTATAGGACTCAACTACACTAGTATATGAGCGATCTGTCTGGCAAGGACTTCTGTTTGGTTCACCGCCGCAACCTGTATCGCCGTCTACAAGATCGAACCCTTGTAAATCGTCCATTCTGGACCAAGCATCAAGGGTTCATATATCATGATGTGCTCAAAAGAAAGAAGAATATGTTTGTACCCAACGTCAAGTCCATTGATCTGGGTTGTATGCAGAAGGATCCCAAGTACTTTGGTGAGGATCTTGAACTATGTGTCCAGCTGGATATCATCAGGCTTATGCCATTCAAAAAGGACTTTGATGCCAAGCTCGTGGCCCAGTTCTATGCCATGATCCATACCGGAACTGATGATGAGAGGACCTTAACATGGATGACAAATGGAAGAGTTCTATATGCAAAATGGAAGGAGTTCATGGCTATGCTGGGCTATGATTATCAGGGGCTCCATACCCCAATTGGATTGCACCCTCATAAGGAGAACACATCCAAGCACAAGTCTGTCCTCTGGCCCTATTCTACGGAGAAGGTCTCTCCCACCACCGACAACACGACCTATGTGTTATTCCCATTCCTGGATATCATGTTTCGCATATTTTTACACACTCTCTTCCCTCGGGTTGGGAATTTGGATATGGTACACTCTTACCTTGTAGACTTGCTACTCATTTGCCAGAAGGAGAAGAACATGGGGCAAGCTTTGGATGTGTCCCATATCATGTGGTCAGAGCTAAACTTGGCCATGATGGAGCACAAGTGTCCCATCTATGGTCCCTACTTGATGCTTCTCATTGAGAAAACATGGGAAGCTACCTTTCTGGAGAACATGTTTGTGTCTGGTGATCTGACTACTCATGAGGTGGTTCAACTTAGACAAAAGGACAACTGGGGTTCTCCTGTTGCTACTGAGATGGGAGCTCCCAATGATGGGGATGAGGGTGTTGATGAGCCCAATTATGAGCTGCCCAATGAGGAGCCATCTTGGTCTAAGAAGCTCAAGCAGAAGATGAATAAAATGTTCTGTAAGGATGCACATGGTCAGTACAAGGCACATGTGGTAGAGAACAAGGCTCGAAGTCGCAACAAGGTTATGATGAGGTATTTGGCCTACAGGTTCCTAGTGGGTCTGAGGACGGGATCACAGATGAGGAGGAGTGGACTGCTCATCATTGCAAGTGATCTAACTCGGAGGAGGATTTGCGTGCAGCTTCAGAGGATGAGGACGATGAGCACGGGGAGTGGTGATGGTGTTCTGGAGCATGGCTATCACCTTGGATCGTCTTAGTACTTTCTACCCTTTTGGTATTTCAAGGCCAAAGGGAGAGAGAGTTTAGGGATTTCCCGAGTCACGAGTGCATCTTTTTTGCTTGCTTTCTTTGCTCATGAACTCTTTTATCATTTGCTTTGGTTTGTGGTTTATGTTTGTGAGACCTAGAGACCGAGTCATATGGTATGAGACATATGCTAACTTTTTTCTATGTATGTCTAAGTACCTTGCTAGTATGTGAGTTTGCGTTTATCTTGTGCCCTATGTTTATGCTCATATATTATATCTTGCATCCATGCTTACCTCACATATTTTGTTGATGCAAATGTTGCCATGTCTATAAAATATAGGGGGAGTATTGATCCTAGCGTGTGTGCTTGATACGTCTCCAACGTATCTATAATTTTTTATTGTTCCATGCTATTATATTATCTGTTTTGGATGTTTTATATGCATTAATAAGCTATTTTATATTATTTTTGGGACTAACCTATTAATCTAGAGCCTAGTGCTACTTTTTGTTTTTTCCTTGTTTTTGAGAATTGGAGATAAGGAATATTAAACGGAATCCAAACGGAATAAAACCTTCGGAATGATTTTTTCTAGACCGGAAAGAAACCACCAAGCTCGGAGACCAAGGCAGGAGAGCCACCGTGGGGCCACAAGCCCTAGGGGCGTGCCCAGGGGGTAGGGCGCGCCCTGCATGCTTGTGGGCCCACGACAGCCCTCCTAACCCTAATCTTTAGCCTATAAATTCCCAAATATTCCCTGTAAATCAAAACGAGCCACAAAAACACTTTTCCGCTGCCAGAAGCCTCCATTCCCGAGAGATCCAATCTTGGAGCCTTTTCCGGTAATCTTCCAGAGGGGGATTCAATCATCGAGGGCATCTACATCAACTCCATTGCCCCTCCGATGATGTGTGAGTAGTTCACCATAGACCTTTGGGTCCATAGCTAGTAGCTAGATGGCTTCTTATCTCTCTTTGATCTTCAGTACCATGTTCTTCATGATCTTCATGGAGATTTATTTGATGTAATACTCTTTTGCGGTGTGTTTGTCGAGATCCGATGAATTGTGGGTTTATGTTCAGATTATACATGGATATTATTAGAGTCTTTTCCGAATTCTTATATGCATGATTCATATCTTTGCAAGTCTCTTCGAGTTATTGGTTTGGTTTGGCCAACTAGATTGGTAATTCTTGCTATGGGAGAAGTGCTTAGTTTTGGGTTCAATCTTGCAGTGTCCTCACCCAGTGACAAAGTAGGGGTAGTGAGGCACGTATTGTATTGTTGCCTTCAAGGATAACAAGATGGGTTTTTCATCATATTGCTTGAGTTTATCCCTCTACACCATGTCATCTTACCTAATGTGTTACTCTGTTCTTCATGAACTTAATACTCTAGATGCAGGCAGGAGTCAGTCGATGTGTGGAGTAATAGTAGTAGATGCAGAATCGTTTCGGTCTAATTGACATGGACATGATGCCTATATGCATAATCATCACCTTGGATATCTTCATAATTATTTGCTTTTCTATCAATTGGTCGACAGTAATTTGTTCACCCACCGTAATACTTGCTATCATGGGAGAAGCCTCTAGTGAAACCTATACCCCCCGAGTCTATTTTCCATCTTATACTTTCAGATCTAAAACCAAAAATACCAAAAATACTTTGCTGCATTATTTTTACCTTTTGTTTTACTTTCAATTGAAGCAATCTATCTCTATCAGATCTCATCCTTGCAAGTAACCGTGAATGGATTGACAACCCCTTTATAGAGTTGGGTGCAAGAGTTTGATTCTTTGTGTAGGTACACCTATTGGGGACTTGCTTGTATCTCCTACTGGATTGATACCTTGGTTCTCAACAACTAAGGAAATACTTATCTACTTTGCTGCATCACCCGTTCCTCTTCACGGAAACCAACACATGCTCGAGAAGTAGCAAGAAGGATTTCTGGCGCCGTTGCCGGGGAGATCTACATCAGGCCTACCAAGTACCTATCACAAACTCATCTCTTGCATTTACGTTATTTGCCATTTGCCTCTCGTTTTCCTCCCCCCACTTCTAAAATGATTTTCAGAAAATACCAAAAAGATTTGCCTTTTTATTCGCCCTTTTTCGTTCATCTTTTTGTTTTCTTTTCGCTTGCTTGCGTGTTAAATTGGTTGGTCGTCTTTATGGCTCAACCCAACGGCTTTGATCCTTATCCTAGAAAGTTGGAAGATATTGAGGTTAACGTTAAAAGTTTCATGTTGCTTCAATATGATCACAATAGTTTCTTCAAGAATGAATTTAAAGAACAAAAAACTATGTGGGAGTACATGAATAAGGAACTTGATGATATGTATAAAGACTTCTATGGTTTGAAATCTCAATTTACTCACCTTGAAAACTTAGTGGGCCAAATTTCCAATAAACAAGCTACTTTAGTCAATAAAATGGCTGCGAAGCCAGAATATCTGAATATTGATGAAGATCTTAAAGTGATTGATGTGACTCCTATTGAATCTTTGTTTTCCAATGTTAACCTTGATAAAGATGGGTCTGGAGATGAGTCAACTTTAGTTAAAAGGAGTCCCGATGATTCGGAGTTTATGGATCTTGCTAATAAAAGTGGGATTGAAGAGGTCAAAACTTTAAATAGCAATGAACCCACTCTTTTGGGTTTCAAGGACTTTAATCATAATAGATGCTCTTTGATTGATTGTATTTCCTTGTTGCAATCCATGTTGAATTCTCCTCGTGCTTATAATCAAAACAAAGCTTTTACTAAACATATTGTTGATGCTATGATGAAAGCTTTTGAAGAAAAACTTGAGCTGGAAGTTTCTATACCTAGAGAATATATGATGAGTGGGAACCTACTATTAAGATTAAGATTAAAGATTATGAGTGCCATGCTTATTTGACTTGGGTTCTAGCATTTCCACGATTCCAAAAACTTTATGCGATGTGCTAGGTTTCCGTGAGTTTGATGATTGTTCCTTAAATTTGCATCTTGCGGATTCCACTATAAAGAAACCTATGGGAAGGATTAATGATTTTCTTATTGTTTCAAATAGAAATTTTGTGCCCATAGATTTCATTGTTCTTGATATAGATTGCAATCCTACATGTCCTATTATTCTTGGTAGACCTTTCCTTAGAACGATTGGTGCAATTATTGATATGAAGGAAGGGAATATTAGATTCCAATTTCCATTAAGGAAAGGCATGGAACACTTTCCTGGAAAGAATATAAAATTACTTCATGAATCTATCTTGAGATATACTTATGGATTGCATAGCAAAGATGACAATACCTAGATCTATTACGTTTTGCCTAGCTAGGGACGCTAAACAATAGCGCTTGTTGGGAGGCAACCCAATTTTATTTTACTTTATGTTTTTTGCTTATATTTTGGTGTGTTTTCACATTATTACTTCTGTATTAATTGTGTTTTGGTGTTTTAATTAGTGTTTGAGCCAAGTAAAACCTTTGGGTTGATCTATGGTAGTTATTGATTTGATCTTGGTGAAAAACAAAAACTTTTGCGCTCAGTCTAGGAATTTTCTAAATTTTTTGGAGCGTCGGATTGATATGAAAATTTTGCACAAGATTGATATACAAATTTCCCTGATTTTACAAATGTTTCAGAATTTTTAGAGTTTCAAAAGTATTTGAAGTTTACAGATTGCTACAGACTGTTCTGTTTTTGACAGATTCTGTTTTCTTTGTGTTGTTTGCTTATTTTGATGTATCTATGTGTCGTATCGGGGGGGGTATGAGCCATGGAAAATTAAGAATACAGTAGGTATTACACAAAAATAAATAAATAATGAGTTCACAACAGTACCTAGAGTGCTGATTTATTTTTCTCAGACTAATGGATCTCATGAGTTTTTTGTTGTGAAGTTTTCAAGTTTTGGGTGAAGATTTGATGGACTATGGAATAAAGAGTGGCAAGAGCCTAAGCTTGGGGATGCCCAAGGCACCCAAAGGCGTATTCAAGGATACCAAAAAGCCTAAGCTTGGGGATGACCCGGAATGCATCCCCTCTTTGGTCTTCAATCCATCGGTAAATTTACTTGAGGCTATATTTTTATTCACCACATGATATGTGTTTTGCTTGGAGCATCTTGTATGATATGAGTCCTTGATTTTTAGTTTGATAAAATAATCCTTGCTGCACAAATATTTTGAGAGATACATGCTGAATCTTGAATTTATTAGAATACTCTATGTGCTTCACTTATATCTTTTGAGCTAGGCAATGTTGTTCTAGTGTTTCACTTATATCTTTTTAGAGCATGATGGTGTTATATTTTATAGAAAGCATTGAACTCTCGTACCTCACTTATATTATTTTGAGAGTTTCTTAAAACAGAATTGTAATTTATTTAGGTTATAAATTTAGTCGTAATATAATGGGCATCCAAGAGGGATATAATAAAAACTTTCATATTAAGTGCATTGAATACTATGAGAAGTTTGATTCTTTGCATATAGTTTTGAGATAAAAGAGATGGTAATATGAGAGTCATGCTAGTGAGTAGTTGTGAATTGGAAGAGATACTTGTGTTAAAGTTTGTGATTCACGTAGCATGCATGTATGGTGAACCGCTATGTAACAAAGTCGGAGCATGATTTGTTTAATGATTGTCAACCTTTGTGTGAGGGTCGGGAGCGCGTGATGGTTAACTCCTACCAACCTCTCCCCTAGGAGCATGCATCTAATGCTTTGTTTGATAACTAATAGACTTTTGCAATAAGTATGTGAGTTCTTTATGACTAATGTTGAGTCCATGGATTATACGCACTCTCACCCTTCCATCTTTGCTAGCCTCTCTAGTACCGCGCAACTTTCTCCGGTACATCAAACCCTCCTTCCTCAAAACAGACACCAAATATTCCTCAAAACAGCCACCATACCTACCTATTATGTCATTTCCATAGACATTCCGATATATATTGCCATGCAACTTCCACCATGTAGTTTTTCATGACATGCACCATCACTTTCATCTTGCATATAGAGTCATACTTTGTCATAGGTATCGAGTTGTAATTTTATTTTTGAGTTATAAGTAAATAAAAGTGTGATGATTTTTCATTAATAGAGCATTGTCCCGTGAGAGAAAACTATGATGGAAGCCATGACTCCCTCACAAGTTGGGATGAGTATCCGGACTTTACAAATAATAAAAGAGGCGAGCGAAGCCCAAACAAAAAAAATAAAAGAGGCCAAAGATGCCCACCAAAAAAATGAGAGAAAGAGAGAAGGGACAATTTCTACTATCTTTTTCCACACTTTTGCTTCAAAATAGCACCATGATGTTCATGGTAGAGAGTCTCGTATTTTGTCACTTTCACATAACTAGTGGATGTTCATCTTGCACGACCACTTAGTTTTCTTTTTGAGCTTTCATACAATTATAGCTCTAAGTGCATTTGTTGCATGGCAATCCCTACTCACTCAAATTGATATCTATTGATGGGCATCTCCATAGCCCGTTGATATGCCTAGTTGATGTGAGACTATCTTCTCCCTTTATCCTTGCACCTCCTCCATATTCTATTCCACCTATAGTGCTATATCCATGGCTCATGCTCATGTATTGCGTGGGAGTTGAAAAGGTTTGAGAACACCATAAGTTTGAAACAATTGCTTGACTTGTTCATCGGGGTTGTGCATGATTTAGATACTTTGTGTGGGGAACATGGAGCGTAGCCAGACCATATGATTTTGTAGGGATAACTTTCTAAGGCCATGTTATTTCAAAAGGACACGACTGCCTTATTAGTGTGCTCGAAGTATTACTGTTTTTATGTCAATATTAGAATATTTTTTTGAATCTTACGAATCTGAATATTCATGCCACAATAAAGAATATTACATGGATAAATATGTTCGGTAGCGTTCCACATCAAAAATTCTGTTTTTTATCATTTACCTACTCGAGGATGAGCAGGAATTAAGCTTGGGGATGCTGATACGTCTCCAACGTATCTGTAATTTTTTATTGTTCCATGCTATTATATTATCTGTTTTGGATGTTTTATATGCATTAATATGCTATTTTATATTATTTTTGGGACTAACCTATTAATCTAGAGCCTAGTGCTAGTTTCTGTTTTTTCCTTGGTTTTGAGAATTGCAGATAAGGAATATTAAATGGAGTCCAAACAGAATAAAACCTTTGGAATGATTTTTTCTGGACTAGAAGGAAACCACCAAGCTTGGAGACCAAGGCAGGAGAGCCACCATGGGGCCACAAGCCCTAGGGGCGCGCCCAAGGGGGGGTAGGGCACGCCCTACAGGCTTGTGGGCCCATGACATGCCTCCTAACCCTAATCTTCGGCCTATAAATACCCAAATATTCCCTGTATATTAGAATGAGCCACAAAAACACTTTTTTGCCGCCAGAAGCCTCCGTTCCCGAGAGGTCCAATCTTGGAGCCTTTTTCGGTAATCTGCCAGAGGGGGATTCGATCACGGAGGGCATCTACATCAACTCCATTGCCCCTTCGATGACGTGTGAGTAGTTCACCATAGACCTTTGGGTCCATAGATAGTAGCTAGATGGCTTCTTCTCTCTCTTTGCTCTTCAATACCATGTTTTTCATGATCTTAATGGAGATCTATCCGATGTAGTACTCTTTTGCAGTGTGTTTGTCGAGATCCGATGAATTGTGGGTTTATGTTCAGATTATCCATGAATATTATTTGAGTCTTTTCGGAATTCTTATATGCATGATTTCATATCTTTGAAAGTCTCTTCGAGTTATTGGTTTGGTTTGGCCAACTAGATTGGTAATTCTTGCTATGGGAGAAGTGCTTAGTTTTGGGTTCAATCTTGCGGTGTCCTCACCCAGTGACAAAGTAGGGGTAGCGAGGAACGTATTGTATTGTTGCCATCAAGGATATAAGATGGGGTTTTCATCATATTGCGTGAGTTTATCCCTCTACATCATGTCATCTTACCTAATGCGTTACTCTATTCTTCATGAACTTAATACTCTAGATGCAGGCAGGAGTCGGTTGATGTGTGGAGTAATAGTAGTAGATGCAGAATCTTTTCGGACTACTTGACACGGACATGATGCCTATATGAATAATCATTGCCTTGGATATCTTCATAATTATTCGCTTTTCTATCAATTGCTCGATAGTTTTGTTCACCCATCGTAATACTTGCTATCATGAGAGAAGCCTCTAGTGAAACATAGGACCCTCGGGTCTATTTTCCATCTTATACTTTCATATCTAAAACCAAAAATACCAAAAATACTTTGCTGTATTCTTTTTACCTTTTGTTTTACTTTCCGTTCAAGCAATCTATCTCTATCAGATCTCATCCTTGCAAGTAACTGTGAAGGGATTAACAACCCCTTTATAGCATTGGGTGCAAGAGTTTGATTCTTTGTGTAGGTACACCTATTGGGGACTTGCTTGTATCTCCTACTGGATTGATACCTTGGTTCTCAACAACTAAGGGAAATACTTATCTACTTTGCTGCATCACACGTTCCTCTTCACGGAAACCAATGCATGCTCGAGAAGTAGCAGTGCTTTGCATTTCAAAAGCATACCTAAATAGGGCATACATCCAGGGGAGCCTGTCTATATTTTCTAGATATTGGGTTTGCTTATTATCTTAGTATATCTTTTGTGCAAATCCTTCATTGTCATCAATCCACCAAAAAGGGGGAGATTGTTAGGGCATATTTCTCCCTTGATGATTTTGGTGATTGCTAACAATGCTTTTGGAGACTAATTGTGTGCATTGAGCATTTCAGATAATATATCATATAGCACAAGACGATTCGATCCCCTCGTAGTTTTAAAAGTGAAGACCATTATTTTCCCATGTTTCATTTTCGATGGAGTATTAAGTCACAGGAGAACTATACTATTAAGAGGGAGTCCGCTTAGTAAAGGTTTGGGTGTGAAAGGATTGATATGGTTGACTAGAGGGGGGGGGGGTGAATAGGCAACTACCAGTTTTAACTTTTCTTTAACAATTTAGGCTTAGCAACAAATAGGTTGGCTAGATATGCAACTAGGTGAGAAACCTATATGATGCTAAACACAACAACACAAGCAAGCAAGCAAGATAAACAATATGCGTAGGTTGCACAAAGTAAAGGTAAGAAGTAATCACAAGAGGAACCGATGGATTCGAGGATGTGTTACCAAAGTTCCTTCCCGGTAAAGGGAAGTACATCTCTGTTGGAGCGGTGTGTAGGCACAATGCTCCCCAAGAAGCCACTAGGGCCTATGTATTCTCCTCATGCCCTCACACAATGCGAGGTGCCGTGATTCCACTAGTGGTGCACTTGAAGGCGGCAACCGGACCTTTACAAACAAGGTTGGGGCAATCTCCACAATTGAATTGGAGGCTCCCAACGACACCACGAAGCTTCACCAAAAAGGACTATGGATTTGAGGTGACCTCTTCCATCTAGGGTGCTCAAACACCCAAGAGTAAAAATATCCGCAAGAGATTAATGGGGGGAATCAAATTTCTCTTGGTGGAAGTGTAGATCGGGGCCCTCTCAACCAAACCCTAGAGTATCAACAAGTTTTGTTGGCTAGGAAGAGAGATCGGGCTAAAATAAGCTTTGGGAAACAATGGAGCTTTTGGAAGGATAAGAGGTGAGGCTTTTTGGGGAAGAAGACCCCTTATATAGTGTGTGGGGGAATCTGCCTGTTACCCTTTGTACCGGCCATAGACAAGCGGTAGTACCGCTGGTAGGGTCGGTACTACCTCCCTTCTATGAACCAGAGCACGAGCAGAAGGAGCGGCGGTAGTACCGCTTGGTACTACCGCCCCTACTACCGCTGGGGTTGGGTGTTGGCACGGGGCACCAGACACTCCCAGATACATGTACGATGCCTTGTGAGAGGAACCCAACCCTCCCCTCTTTCCCTCAGCGGTACTACCATCGGCTGGGGTGGAAGTACCGACTGCGCGAGGTACTACCGCTTCCTAGAGCGGTAATACCACTAGGAGAAAGAAAGAGAGAGCAGGGCAGGGGAAGAGACTCCATGTTGCCGGGAAACGAATGGGGGTGCGAGTGTGTACATGATGATTCCTCCCAACCTTTCCAACCGCGGATCCCCTCTTGATAGTACGGATTTTCCTACGACTTAAGTCCACCGACACTAAATCATCGAAAAGCCATCGTCTTCTTTTTAGCTTCCCGAGGGGTAAGATGATCATCTCGTGCCACCTGATATTGTCTCAAAGCTTAATGCACACGATTAGTACGCAAATGCATTGTCATCAATCACCAAAACCATTAGGCTATAAATATGCCCTTACAATCTCCCCTTTTTGGTGGATTAATGACAACACTGGATTTGCATGGATAATAAATAAGAGAAAGAAAGCAAACCCAAGAGTCTATAAAAATATAGACGGGCTCCCCCTAGATGTGTGCTATATTTGATATGCTTTTGGAATGCAAAACACCCATGATAGGATCAACACTCCCCCTATATTTTAGGGACGAATACTCCTTGCAACAATATATAATATGACAGTAATAACTAAGCAAGGAGCACTATGTGAGAGTATAACAGAGATAGTATGATAAAACTAACTCACAAAACGAGACATATAAGGATAATTAAGGGTAGCATATGTCTTACACCATACGACGTAGTGACTGAAGTCTCACAACCATAAGCAAAGCAAAGCAAGGCAACTAGAAAGAGTTCACGAGCAATGACACAAAAGAAGGTAACTCAGAAAGCAAACACATGCTCATGACTCGACAAATCCCTACACTCTCTCCCCTTTGGCAGCGAGACACCAAAAGGGCAGGGAGGACTAAGACACACAGGTGGCAGAACACAAGGGACCATCATCAATACTCTCGAGACTCTAGAGTGTGGGAAATGGTGTCAGGCGGAGCTGGAGTAGAAGAGCCAGGAAGATCATCCTCAGAGCCCCACTTGTAATGCCGTGAGATCCAGACCTCCTCATCAGTAATAGACTTCTCAGAACCACTGCGAACCTCTAACCCAATGTGTTTGCCAAGAGCCTTGTGACGCCATCTAGCTTCCTTTTCAGCAACATGAGCCCTGTATTGACCCTTAGCCTATAAACACAACAACTTCTTCATCTTATCCTTGAGCTGGTTAGCCCAAGATGGTTCAGCCAGAAAAGGTTCCGAACGAGGAGCAACACCATCGTGAACTCATCCTCCTCCTCCTCATCATCATCATCAGCCAAGTCAGCCTCGGGGGCAACATAGTTTGCCCACTTGTTCTTTCGTCGGAGCTGCATAACCTTATGAGGGACCACCTCATTGTTCTCAAAGTTGACGCCGGGATAGGTCTTAGCCCAAGTGTTCTCAAGAAGAAGCATCAAGTATGGTGCATAGATAGGAACCTTGCGGTCAAATACAACAGAGTGAAGTTTAGACCACATGATGTGAGAAACATCCAGAGCAGGTACATCAGTAGCCCCATTCACATGCTGACAAAAGAGCAACAAATCCAGCAGATAGGAGTGCACCATGTACAAGTTCCCAACACGAGGGAAGAGAGTGTTCTGAAAGATGCGGTGCATAATATCAAGGAACGATTGAAGCACATAAGAAGGTTTGCCAGTGGTGGAGGATACCTTCTTAGTGGAATAGGACCAGAGATTGCGCTTGTGCGTGGCCCGAGATTCCTTGTGGGGGCAAAATCCGACTGGTTCATGGAGCCCCTTATCCTCAATGTGAAGCAAGTCCATTAACTCCTTCCATGAGGCAGTCAACTTCCTCCCATTCGTCATTGACGTGGCTTGAGACCGCGTCAATATTTCCCCAAAGAGGAAGGGATGATGCAGCACAACGACGGTAACTATTTTCCTCAGTTATGAAACCAAGGTATCAATCCATAAAGGAAGATCATGCACCCACGTAAACAAAACCTACACACAAATAACAAATATTTGCAACCCGACGCGAAAGAGAGGTTGTCAAGCTCTCTACAGTAATAAGATATTAGGTAATGATAGTTTTCGCAAATAGATCTCGCAAGAACGCAAACTAAAATAAATAAATAAAAAGTGCAGCAAGGTATTTTTTTTGGATTAATAGATCTGAAAACAAAAGATGCAAATAGTAGATTGGAAAGCAATATGTTGGAAAAGTAGACCCGGGAGCCGTAGGTTTCACTAGTGGATTGTCTCATGAGTATAGCGTACGGTGGGTGAACAAATTACTATTGGGCAATTCATAGAAGATCAAATAATCATGACGATATCCAGGCAATGATCATTATATAGGCATCACGTCCAAGACAAGTAGATCGATATGATTCTGCATCTACTTCTATTACTCCACACATCGACTGCTATCCACCATGCATCTAGTGTATTAAGTTCATGGGAAAATGAAAGCACAACATGCTCCCTTGATGGTTTTGATAATTCATGACAACATACATTGTCTCTTGGACTAACACTTCTATCTAGTGTATTTCAGATAATAGTCCATGGAGAGTTGAGTTGGCAAAAGGATTGAGGAGACTTTGGAATTACCCCAAGATTCAAGGAAATAGGTTGGCCAAGATTCAAGCAAGAGGACTCTACGTTTTACATTTGTGAGAAATCACTTTGAGTCCATAGGAAAGCCAATACTATTAAAAGGGGGTAAAGTTTTGATGATGAATAATATGCTCAAACATGCACAAGTGACAGTCACCAAAACACCCACAAATTCTCCCACCAAAGTCTGTCCTAAGCCACATATGTAAAATCGGTGCAACCAACATTCCTATCCCGGTGCCACCGATTCTAAACCCTAGACACACTAAGCCAAACCCTAAAACTTCAGTGCAGCCGATACTGCACTCGGTGCCACCAAGTTGGGTTGCCAAGATTCTGTTACGGAAGTTCTCCTTTTTGGTCCGACCGAGATTGGTGAATCGGCATCATCGAGATTGGCAAATCTGACCGTTGGTCACCTTGTCGGTGCAACCGAGAATTGTATATCGGTCCCTCCGAGATTCAAAAGTTGCCACTTTTGGTCACTTCGGTACCACCGAGATTTATACATCGGTGTCACCGAGTCTGACTTATTGTGTGTAATGGTTGAATTTTCGGGGATGCCTATATATACCCCTTCACCACCACCCACTCGAAAGAGAAGCATTCAGAACTATTCCATACCTATCCTACTCAGTTTTCTGAGACACAACCACCTACCCTTATGTTGAGGTCAAGATCTTCCACTCCAACCATATGGACCTTGATTTTTAGCCTCCCCAAGTTGCTTTCCACCAATCCCATCCCTTCTACCAAGCCAAATTTGTGAGAGAGTGATTGTGTGTTGAGGAGTCTATCATCTTGAAGCACAAGAGTAAGGAGTTCATCATCATTACCGAGCGTATTACCTTTTGGAGGGTGGTGCCTCCTAGATTGGTTAGGTGTCGCTTGGGAGCCTCCTACTTCGTGTTGTGGAGTGAACCAAGGAGTTTGTAAGGGCAAGGAGATCGCCTAATTTGTGAAGATCTACCCATAGTGAGGCTAGTCCTTCGTGGACGGAAGCCGCATGGAATAGTCAAGGTTGCTTCTCCATGGAACCCTCCGTGGGTAGAGCCCTCCGCAGACTCTCGCGACCGTTACCCTCCGTGGGTTGAAGACTCCATGAATGTGGATGTATGATAGCACCAACTATCGGAACCACGGGAAAAATCCTTGCGTCTCCTATTGCGTTTGATCTTTCTTTCTCATCTCTTTACTTACATGTGCAATGTCTTTACTTTCCACTGCCATATTTGTAGGCATGCATGTGTAGGGCTGTTAGACTTGCTAGACTTGCTAAAGTAGTTAAAATCCGCCAACCAATTAACTTGGGAAAAGGTTAGGATTTAAATTTCTGCTAGTAGTCTATTCACCCCCCTCTAGACACCCCTCTCTCGATCCTACAAGTGGTATCAAGATTTGGTCTCCATTGCTTCGGTTTAATCACCGTGGAGGAAGATGGATGTGTCTAGAATGGAGAGTTTGAGTTGTAGAGTGCCCATTCTTGATGGAGAGTACTATAGTCAATGGAATTATGCCATGATTGATCTTTTTAATATATTCCATTTGACTAAATATATTGAAAACCCCTATGTGCTCCTTATTGATGAATTGCTCCACACATGAAGAGGAAATTAAAATGCTTGGTAACCTAAGAACTGTCAATATTATTGTTAGAGGTTTACCAAGATTCGTGCTTTCTCAAATGAAGAACTTTGCATGTGCCCATACCTTATGGACTGATTTGGAGAAATGATATCCAAATATTTCCTTAGGGAATCTATATGAAATTCTTCATAAAACCATTGCTTTTCACAAAATGAAGCCTAGTGACCCAAACTTTGATAAATGCCTATTTGAGCTTCGTGATCTTATGCGTGCTAAAGGAGATGTCACCACTATCAACAACATTATCTTAGAAGCCATTCACATTCATAAATTTGAACATTGTCATGATCACTATTCTAACGAATCTCTTGTTCTTTATGACGAGGATTTCCCACTTGATGATGAGAATGTGGAACATGGCTACTACAAAGAAGATGAGTTGTTCGACATCGAGTATGAGAAGATCATGAAGAATCTGAGCCTTATGGAAAACTTTAAGGATTACATGTTCAGAGGAAAAGAGTGGATTCTTGACAGCGGATGTACGGATCATATGACTGGTGATAAAGAGAACCGGACGCTCATTGAGATGGCAAGAACGATGCTGGACGAATACAAGACGCCAAGAAACTTTTGGGCAGAAGCCGTTGAAACAACATGTCATGCCACGAACCGACTTTACTTGCACAAGCTTCTCAGTAAAACAGCATACGAGCTACTCACTGGTAACAAACCCCAAGTCGGATACTTTCGGGTATTTGGCTCAAAGTGCTACATTCTTGATGAGCATCGTCGTACTAAATTTGCTCCTAAATCTCATGAAGGATTCCTACTTGGTTACGGATTGAACTTCCACACCTACCGTGTCTACAAAAACTTCACTCGAAAAGTTGAAGAGACAGTAGATGTGAAGTTTGATGAATGTAATGGTTCGCAAGTCGAACAATTGCCAAATGATGTAGGTCATAAGGACCCTTCGGAAGCCATACTAGATCTACCCATCGGCAAGTTTTGTCCCATGGAGGTGAAGGAAAGTACTTCATCAACTCAAGTGGAAGCCCCTACCTCACGTCAAGGTGAACCTCAACACGACATGAAGGCATCCACAAGCGGTACACGACAAAATGATGAAGAGGAGGAAGTGCATCATGAAGATCCACCACAACCACCTTCACCACCACCTCAAGGGAACAACACTTTCAACAATAATGAAGATGAATGAGATGATGATCAAGAAGAAGAAGCTCCACCATTGAACAATCGAAAGCTGATCCGAGTTCGATCTCAAGTGATAGAGAACCATCCCCTAAACCAGATCTTTGGTGATATACAAACAGGGAGAATCACTTGCTCTAAAACCCGTCTAGCTAACTTTTGTGAGCATTATTCTTTCATCTCTAGCATTGAGCCCTTAAAGGTAGAACAAGCTCTTGAAGACGCGGATTGGGTGAATGCAATGCGTGAAGAGATACACAACTTCGAGAGGAACAAAGTGTGGACACTCGTGGAGAAGCCCGAAGATGAGCACAACATCATCGGAACCAAATGGGTGTTTCAGAACAAACAAGACAAAGATGGTCAAGTCGTACGCAACAAGGCTCCTCTCGTAACCCAAGGATATACGCAAGTAGAAGGTATGGACAACGGTGAGACCTATGCCCCCATTGCTAGACTTGAAGCTATTCGTATTCTTCTTGCGTATGCTAATCACCATGATATCACACTTTATCAAATGGACATCAAAAGTGCATTTTTAAATGGTGAAATTGAGGAATAAGTTTATGTTAAGCAACCACCTGGTTTTGTGAATCCTAAGAAACCTAATCATGTTTACAAGCTTCGCAAAGCTCTTTATGGTCTTAAGCAAGCCCCTCGTGCTTGGTATAAATGTTTAATGAAGTTTCTCATCGAAAAAGGTTTTGGAATTGGTAAAATTGATGCAACCTTGTTCACTAAGAGAGTTAATGGAGAATTATTTGTATGCCAAATCTACATGGATGATATTATCTTTGGTTCCACTAACCCTCAATTTAGTGAAAGATTTGGAAGGTTGATGTCCGAGAGGTATGAGATGTCTATGATGAGTGAGATGAAATTCTTTCTTGGATTGCAAATCAAGCAATCAAGAGAAGGAACTTTCATCTCTCAAACTAAGTATACCAAGGACTTAATCAAGAAGTTCAACATGCAGGATTGCAAAGGTATGAAAACTCCTATGCCCACTAGTGGACATATTGACCTCACCAGGGAGGATGAACCGGTTGATCAAAAGGTTTACTGATCTATGATTGGTTCATTACTATATCTATGTGCATCTTGTCCTAATATTATGCTTAGTGTTTGCATGTGTGCTAGATATCAAGCTGCACCTAAAGAGTGTCATCTTTTGGCTGTGAAACATATTGTGAGATACCTGATACAAACACAAAAACTTTGGAATTTGGTATCCCAAGGGATCTTCTTTTAATCTTGTTGGCTATTCCGATTCGGACTATGCCGGTGACAAGGTTGATAGAAAATCCACCTCAGATACCTGTCATTTTTAGGTAGATCTCTTGTGTCTTGTTCCTCCAAGAAAAAAAACTTGGTATCTCTATCTACTACCGAAGCTGAATATATTGCTGCTGGATCTTGTTGTGCGTAATTACTATGGATAACACAAACGCTTAAGGATTATGGTATTCATGTTAAAAGTGTTCCATTACTTTGCAACAATGAAAGTGCTATTAAAATTGGACATAATCCTATGCAACATTCTTGAACCAAGCATATTCAAGTTCGACATCATTTCATTCGTGATCATGTTGCCAAAGGAGATATCGATCTTAAGCATGTTTGTACTAACAAACAACTGGCCGATAGCTTCACCAAGCCACTTGATGAGAAAACATTTTGTCATTTGAGGAGTGAGTTGAACATCATTTATGCCTCAAACTTGAGCTAGACTCATTTGGTTGCAATCATGGGCATGAGCTTAACTATTATCTCCATGTTCTCATAACTCGTTATCAAATGCCATGGAATTCTATGCTCCCTTGTATTGCATCTAACCTTTTGTAGGTACTTGGAAGAACGTCATTCCACAAGATTGACATCAAATTAAATCATAAGCAATCTTGTCATTACCAAGTATCCACAACCTCTCTTGATGATGGAAGTAAGAAGAGAACAAAACATATCCTTGACATATACATGATCTTAGTTGCAAAATCCATAAGTGGTATCATGTAAATGGGATATATCCATTGTTCTTCCTTGCACGACTAACCTTTGTAGGTGACTGTACTAGAACGAGAAGGATAGCTCCAAATTCAAGATGATCTTCATTGACCTCGAGCATCCTCAACAAGTTCACCTATGAGCAACTTCATCAACATCACTCAAAGGTATGTACTCATATTCTTGAAAAGGCTTTACTCCAAGACATGGGCTAAAGCAACTCAAGTGATATGAAGACATCAAAATGCTTAATCGAAAAATGGTAACCCCATTTCGAGCTTAAATGATGAGTATGACCTATGATCAAGCATTCTTGCTTGGCTCCTAAGTCAATATACTCAAATATAGGTAACCTAGTCACCGCCCATCATTTAGTTAAGAATCTTGCGTGGATTGCTCTCTATTTGCATGATTTCTCCTAACCACTCAAATCTTATCTAGTTGATGTCCTTTGTAAATCTTTCACATTTTTCTTTTTGAAACAGTTTCGTATGTCATTCTGAAATAGAAACTTGGTTTATCCTTTGGCATCACCGATATAGATAACTCGGTCCTACCGAATTTGTAGATGAGCTGTACTACACAATCTCGGTACCATCGATTTATTTATCCCGGAGTCACCGATTTTCTTTTCTTTCAAAAACTGAGTTTCTTTGATATTGTTTATTTGCTTCTATTCTTGAGATATTCTTGTTCCTTCGATGACCCCTTCAAAAAAAGGGGATAAGAACAAACAACACTTCGGGGGAGAAATTCTCTATTCAAGGATCCCTAGCTCCAAGGAGAAGAAAACTCAAATTTGCCAAAGGGAGAGAAGTTACATTCAATGATTTTCTTAGTCTTTTAATGGACCCTACTTTCAATGACCCTTGATCTCCAGAATCCCTTCCTTGTCAATGATCCCTGTCACTACTCCCAAGTTTAACCTTTTTGGTACTTTATGCCAAAGGGGGAGAATATCAAAGCTTCATGCTAAAGGGAGAGTTACATGCTTATACAAAGGGGGAGATATGATTTAGGGGGAGAGGAAAATATCAAAAGTTCACACTTATATAATCAAGGAGAGGAACAACAATGTAGGGGAGAAAACTACTTTTGGAGAAAAGTCTCAAGTGAACAAAGGATTCCTTTTCTCACCCTATCCGATCCCAATATCTACTTGTTGAGATTCAGGGGGAGAGGATGTACTACCATTTCATATCAAAGGGGAGAAAATATATAATAGATTTATGCTAAAAGATGGAGACATATCAATCTTAATTATTATCATATTTTATATGTTCTCCACATCTCGGTATCCTTTAAGTTCTATTGCTTTTGTTTAGTAGAATACTCTTGTGTTTCCTAACATTGTTTTCTCAAGTGTGTCTCTACTACTAGAATGCTCAAGAACTCAAGGTAAGTATATGCATCATATCTTCGATCAACATGATCTCTTGCTTCTTGCACATATTGTTTGCAAGGGTGAAGTCTTGATCAAGGATATACATTTCATTCACATATATTGATGCATATAGCCAAGATACACATGACTCCTACATCTCTTTCATTCATATGTGTGCCCATGCATTCCAAAGTGGCTATCCTTTAAAGGACTGCACACATTTAGGGGGAGCAAATCTAAGTCATGTGTTTCTCAAAGTCTTCATTGCATCCATGCATATCTTTAATTGAAGCTTTGATTGTATGTTGTCATCAATTACCAAAAGGGGGGAGATTGAAAGCACGACATTCTCCCTTGGTGGTTTTGATAATTAATGACAACATACATTGTCTCTTGGACTAACACTTCTATCTAGTGTATTTTAGATAATAGTCCATGGAGAGTTGAGTTGGCAAAAGGATTGAGGAGACCGTGGAACTACCCCAAGATTCAAGGAAATAGGTTGGCTAGGATTCAAGCAAGAGGACTCTACATTTTACATTTGTGAGAAATCACTTTGAGTCCATAGGAAAGCCAATACTATTAAAAGGGGGTAACGTTTTGATGATGAACAATATGCTCAAACGTGCACAAGTGAAAGTCACCAAAACATCCACAAACTCTCCCACCAAAGTCTATCCTAAGCCATATATGAAAAATCAGCGCAACCAACATTCCTATCCTGGTGCCACCGATTCTAAACCCTAGACAGACTCAGCCAAACCCTAACACTTCGGTGCAGCCAACACTGCACTCGGTGCCACCGAGTTAGGTTGCCAAGATTCTGTTACACAAGTTCTCATTTTCGGTCCGACCGGGATTGGTGAATCGGCGTCACCGAGATTGGTAAATCTGACCATTGGTCACCTTGTGGGTGCAACCGAGAATTGTATATCGGTCCCTCCGAGATTCAAAAGTTGTCACTTTTGGTCACTTTGGTACCACCGAGATTTACACATCAGTGTCACCGAGTCTGACTTATTGTGTGTAACTGTTGGATTTTTGGGGATGCCTATATATACCCCTTCATCACCACCCACTTTAAAGAGAAGCACTCAGAACTATTCCATACCTATCCTACTCAGTTTTCTGAGAAAGAACCATCTACCCTTGTGTTGAGGTCAAGATTTTCCACTCCAACCATATGGATCTTGATTTCTAGCCTCCCCAAATTGCTTTCCACCAATACCATCTCTTCTACCAAGCCAAATATATGATAGAGTGACTGTATGTTGAGGAGTCTATCATCTTGAAGCACAAGAGCAAGGAGTTCATCGTCATTCCCGAGCCTATTACCTTTTGGAGGGTGGTGCCTCCTAGATTGGTTAGGTGTCACTTGGGAGCCTCCTACTTCATGTTGTGGAGTGAACCAAGAAGTTTGTAAGGGCAAGGAGATCTCCTACTTCGTGAAGATCTACCCATAGTGAGGCTAGTCCTTCGTGGACGGAAGACGCATGGAATAGTCAAGGTTGCTTCTCTGTGGAACCCTCCATGGGTAGAGCCCTCCGTGGACTCTCGCGACCGTTACCCTTTGTGGGTTGAAGACTCCATGAACGTGGACGTACGATAGCACCACCTATTGGAACCACGGTAAAAATCCTTGCGTCTCCTATTGCGTTTGATCTTTCTATCTCATCTCTTTACTTACATGTGCAATGTATTTACTTTCCGCTGCCATATTTGTAGACATGCATGTGTAGGGCTGTTAGACTTGCTAGACTTGCTAAAATAGTTAAAATATGCCAATCAATTAACTTGGGAAAAGGTTAGGATTTATATTTCTGCTAGTAGTCTATTCACCCCCCTCTAGACACCCCTCTCTCGATCCTACAGAAAACGGAGTACTGCAATAAGAATGGTGACATCATGTATACAAGATCTATTCATGTAGGAATAGACCCCATCTAATGGCAACGATACATGTGTGTCTTGCTGCCCCTTCTGTCACTGGGAAAGAACACCGCAAGATCGAACCCATCACAAAGCCCCTCTTCCCATTGCAAGAAAAATCGATCTAGTTGGCCTAACTAAACCAAAGATTCGAAGAAGAAATACGAGGCTATAAGTAATCAGGAAAATAAAAGATCAAAGAAGACTCAAATCATATTCATGGATAGAAACTGATCATGAACTCAAAATTCATCGGATCCCAACAAACACACCGCAAAATTCATTAAATCAAATAGATCTCCAAGAGACCATTGTATTGAGAATCATATAGAGAGATGAAGCCATCTAGCTATTGCCTACGGACCCATAGGTCTATGTTGGACTACTCACGCATTATTGGAGAGGCACCTATGATGAAGATGAACCCCTCCGTGATGGTGTTAGATTGGATCTTGAGGTTCTAGAACTTGCGGTGTCTAGAATTGTGTTTTGTCGAGTCTTTTTTTTTGGGAATTTATAGGCTTGATAGTCAGTTGAGGGGACTCATGAGGTGCCCACCCTCTACCAGGCCGCGCCAGGGGCCTCTGGCGCGCTCTGGTGGAGGGTGGCCACCCTGCCCCCCGCCTCTCTGGTGCTTGTTTGGCCTATCTTGGATCTTCTGGTCCATAAAATTTCCCCAAAAAAATCCCGTAGCATTTGGGCTCTGTTTGGTACTGATTTTTTGCAAAGTAAAAAAACAAGCAAAAACAACAACTGGCACTTTAACACTATGTCAATAGGTTAGTCCCAAACAATCATATAAAGTTGCTATAAAATGATTGTAAAACATCCAAGATTGATAATATAACAACATGGAACAAGCAAAAATTATAGATACGTTGGAGACGTATCAGCATCCCCAAGCTTAATTCCTACTCGTCCTCGAGTAGGTAAATGATAGAAACATAATTTTTGATTTGGAATGCTGCCTGACATGTTCATAATATATTCTTTTCTTTGTAGAATGGACATTTGGACTTTTAAATGGTTCAAAGCAATAGTCTAGTTTTGATATGGAAACTTTAATACTCAAGCATATCAACAAGCAATAATGTCTTTCAAAATATCAACGCTAAAGCAAGTTATCCCTAGCCCATCATGCTCAATCATGGATCCATTCACAATACACACTCAAATATTAGCTACACCTAATGCTCAAGTACGATCATAGTGCCTCCTAGTTGGTGCTTTATAAGAGAAGATGGAGACTCAAATTGAAAAATAAAAATTGCATAAAGTAAATAGATAGTCCCTTCGCAGAGGGAAGTATGGATTTGTAGAGGTGCTAGAGCTCATGTGTTTAAATTGATAGATAAAAATACTTTGGGTGGCATGCCTTTCCTGTCAACGAAAACGACTGAGAGATTTCAATATCTTTCCATGCTAGATACATCATAGGCGGTTCCCGAACAGAAAATAAAGTTTATTCCCTTTTCCACCATACTTTCACTTTCCATGGCTAGCTGAATCCATGGTTGCCTTCCATACCAAAAATTTACAAGGAATTTATTATTTCACAACATAAAGTAAATATATTTTTTCTTTCTTTTTCATTTTGGGTCTCGGCATCCCTATTACCGCCGTACTCTCGTGCAATGACAAGTGAATAAACACTCATCTTGAGAATAACATATCTAGCATGAAAAAAATATTGGTCACCCCCTACCGTTTCATGAGCGGTACGAGCACACAAAAAGGAAAAATTATTTTGAAAGTTTAGAGATGGAACATAAATTTTTTCTTTGAACAGCATGGAAATACCATATATAGGTAGGTATGGTGGACTCATATGGCAAAACTGGTTTTAAGGATTTTGGATGCACAAGTAGTATTTCTACTTAGTACAAGTGAAGGCTAGCAAGAGATTGAGAAGCATCCAACCAAGAAACAAAAAATCACATAAGCAAGCATTAAGCATAATTAACACTGAATAATGCACCATAAGTAGGATGTAATTTCGTAGCACTACTATTGACTTTCCTGCTTGCATAGGGAATCACAAACCTTAACACCAATATTCTTACTAAGCATAATTACTCACGAACATAACTCACATATTACTATTGGCATGTCTCAAAACTATTAAAAAGAATCAATTTTAATTTTCCAATGATCTTCATGAAAGTTTTTATTATATCCCTCTTGAATATCAATCACTTTGGGACTAGTTTCATACATTGCAATTGCTTTTGACAAGCTCACATGGATATAAGTGAAGAACATGATCATACAAGTTTCATATCTCAAAATAATATAAGTGAAGCATAAGAGGGTTTATTAAAAATTACTAACTCTAAAAATTAATTTAATTGAAGCATTAGAGCATTTCTTCAAACATGTAAAGCATGCCATGCTCAGAAAGATACAAGTGAAGCATAGGAGCAATTACTTTGCTCTGTAGATTTAAGTGAAGAATAAAGAGAAATTCTAGAAAATCATAGCATATTTTTGGATCCCTCAAATAGGTGTGTGCAGCAAGGATAAGATAAAATAAATCAAAGATACAAGATGCTCCAAGCAAAACTCATGATATGTGACAAATAAAAATATAGTTCTAAGTAAATACCGATGGTTGTTAGAAGAAAGAGGGGATGTCACTCGGGGCATACCCAAGCTTAGTTGCTTGTTACTATTTTGATATTACCTTGGGGTGCTGTAGCATCCAAAAGCTTAGGATCTTCTTACTCCTTATTCCTTCATACATCATGATCTCACCCAAAAATTGAAAACTTCAATCACACAAAACTTGACAGAATTCTCGTGAGATCCGTTAGTATAATAAAGTGAATACCACTTTAGGTACTATTGTAAACCCATTCATATTTTATTATTGCATTATATCTACTTTATTATAACTTTAACATGACTTATACCCCCGATACAAGCCATAGATTCATCAAAACAAGCACACAATGCAACGAAAACAGAATATGTTTCAAACAGAACAGTCTGTAGTAATCTGTACTCTACCCATACTTCTGTAACTCTATTTTTTTGAAAAATTAGGAAAACATAAATAATTTGTTATCAATACTTTGTTAAAATTTCAGCTCAATATTACGTTCCAGTAAAAAATGAAAATTTGTGCATTGGGAACAAAGTTTCTGTTTCAGATTCAGCGTTGTTTCTACTCATCTTATGGATCATCCTAAGGGCATTACTTGGCACAAAAACTAAATAAAACATAAATACACAACCATAACAGAATCATAATTGTGAAAACACTCAAAAACAGAAAGTAAAAGATAAAAAATAATTTATTCATTGGGTTGCCTCCCAACAAGCGCCATCGTTTTACGCACCTAGCTAGGCATAACGCATAGATTCAAGTATTGTCATCCTTATTTTTCACTCCATAAAAGGCCCTCATGATTGATTCATATGTGAATTATATTTTTCTAGGGAATTTTTCGATACCCTTTCTAAGAGGAAATTGAAACTTAATATTGCCTTCTTTCATATCAATCACGACACCTATAGTGCCTAAGAATGGTCTACCAAGTATGATAGGACAAGACGGATTGCAATAAATATCAATAAAAATAAAATAAATGGGCACACAATTACTATTTGCAAGCATAATAATATCATTAATTATTCCCAAAGGCTTTTTAATAGTAGAATCTGCCAAGTGCAAATTAAGAGAACATTCTTCAATATTGGTGAGACGAAGCACATCAAATAAAAATTTCGGAATCGTGGAAACACTAGCACCCAAATCACACAAAGCAAATAATTCATAATTTTTAATCTTGACTTTAATGGTAGGTTCCCACTCATCATGCAATTTTCTAGGGATTGAAATCTCTAATTCCAACTTTTCCTATAAGGATTTCATCATGGCATCAACAATATATTTACTAAAAGCTTTATTTTGTTCATAAGCATGTGGTGAATTTATCATAGATTGCAGAAAAGAAATACAATCAACCAAGGAGCAACTATCATAATTAAAGCAACTCTCATAATTAAAGTCTTTGTAATCAAATATAGTGGGCACATCACTAGTTAAAGTTTTGACCTCTACAAAACCACTTTTATCAAAATTTTCATCAAGATTTTCACCCTCCAAATCACTGGGATGCCCTCTAGCTAAAGTTGACTCTTCTTAAGTACCTTTATCATCAATTTTAACATTAATAAACAAGGAATCAGTAGATCAAACACCAATCATTTTAAGAACTTCGTCATTGTTATAAAAGTAATCGCTAGAAAACACTTTTTCTAAAAATTCTCTTTTAGCTCTAATTATAGTGGTTCTTTTCTTACTTTCATCCATAGAAACATATAAAGCCTTAATTGACTCATTTATATTAGGTGGAAAAGCATGCAACTTGAGATTTTCTACATCATTGGAAATTCTATCAATGCTTCTAGACATATCATCAATCTTATTCAACTTTTCTTCTATCGTAGGATTGAAAGACTTTTGAGCATTGATAAATTCTTCAAAAATATTCTCAAGATCAGTGGTGTTCCTATTATTATTATTATTATTATTATAAGAATTACCATAGGAATTACCATAATTATTAGAGGAATTTCCAGGAAAAGGCCTAGGATTAAAATTACCTCTATAAGCATTGTTATTAAAGTTGTTTCGCGAGATGAAATTCACATCTACGGAATCACTATTTTGCTCAATAAAAGTAGACAAAGGCACATAATTAAGATCAATATTATCATTTCTACTAGAAACCAACTTCATAAGAGCATCAACCTTTTCACTCAAAGTACTAATTTCTTCCATCGAATTAACCTTTTTACTAGAAGGTGCTCTTTCGATATGCCATTGTGAATAAATTGCGATAATATTATCTAGAAATTTGGTAGCTTCACCCAAGTAATTTCCATAAAAGTACCACCCGCGGCGGAATCTAAAAGATTTCTAGAGACAAAGTTCAAGCTCGCATAAAACTTGTATGATCATCCAAAGAATTAAACCATGAGTAGGACAATTTCTTAGCAACAATTTCATTCTATACCAATATTGTGCAACATGTTCATGCTCATGTTGCTTAAAATTCATGATTTGAGTTCTAAGGGAAATAATTTTCGTGGGCGTAAAATACTTAGTAATAAAAGTGTCCTTAAACTTATCCCAAGAATCGATACTATTGTGAGGCAAAGAAGAAAACCAATTTTTTGCACGATCCTGCAAATAGAAAGGGAACAAATTCAACTTCAAAATATCATTGCCCACATATTTTTTATTTTCCACATCGCATAATTCCACGAAGATGGTTAGATAGGACGAGGCATCCTCATTAGGAGTACCGGAAAATTGCTCTTTCATGACAATATTCAACAAAGCGGCATTAATATCACAAGACTCCGCACTAGTGGGAGGAGGAGTAATAGGAGTGCTAATAAAATCATTATTATTGGTATTGAAAAAATCACACAACTTGGTGTTCTCTTGAGTCATTGTGACTACGCAAACAAGATTGGAAGCAAACAAGAGAGCTGACGAGAAAAAGGGCAAACAAAAAAGAGAGGGCGAATAAAACGATAAATTTGTTGAAGTGGGGGAGAGGAAAATGAGAGGAAAATGGAAAATAATGTAAATTTCAAGGAGATGAGATTTTTGATTAGGAACCTGGTAGATGCGATTGCTTCCTCCCCCAACGGCACGGGAAATGCCTTTGATGTGGCTTGAGACTACGTCGGTATTTCCCCAAAGAGGAAGGGATGATGTAGCACGATGACGGTAAGTGTTTCCCTCAGTTATGAAACCAAGGTATCAATCCATAGAGGAAGATCACGCACCCACGTAAACAACACCTACACATAAATAACCAATATTTGCAACCCGACGTGAAAGAGAGGTTGTCAAGCTCTCTATGGTAATAAGATAGATTAGGTAATGATAGTTTTGGCGAATAGATCTCACAAGAACACAAGCTAAAATAAATAAATAAAAAGTGCAGCAAGGTGTTTTTTTTCTGATTAATGGATCTGAAAACAAAATATGGAAATAGTAGATCGGAAAACAATATGTTGGAAGAGTAAACCCGGGGCCCGTAGGTTTCACTAGTGACTTCTCTCATGAGTATAGCGCATGGTGGGTGAACAAATTACCGTTGGGAAATATATAGAAGATCAAATAATCTTGATGATATCCAGGCAATGATCATTATACAGGCATCACGTCCAAGACAAGTAGACTGAAATGATTCTACATCTACTTCTATTACTCTACACATCGACCGCTATCCAACATGCATCTAGTGTATTAAGTTCATGGGAAACCGGAGTAATGCAATAAGAATGGTGACATGATGTAGACAAGATCTATTCATGTAGGAATAGACCCCATCTTGGTATCCTTAATGGCAACGATACATGTGTGTCTTGCTGCCCCTTCTGTCACTGGGAAAGAATACCGCAAGATCGAACCCATCACAAAGCACCTCTTCCCATGGCAAGAAAAATCGATCTAGTTGGCCTAACTAAACCAAAGATTCGAAGAAGAAATACGAGGCTATGAGTAATCATGCAAATAAGATATCAAAGAGGACTCAAATCATATTCATGGATAGAAACTGATCATGAACTAAAAAATCACCGGATCCCAACAAACACAACGCAAAAGTCATTACATCAAATAGATCTCGAATAGACCATTGTATTGGGAATCATAAGAGAGTGGAAGCCATCTAGCTACTACCTACGGACCAGTAGGTCTATGGTGGACTACTCACGCATTATCGAAGAGTGATACGTCTCCTTCATATCTATAATTTTTTATTGTTTCATGCCAATATTCTACAACTTTCAGATACTTTTGGGAACTTTTTATACTACTTTTGGGACTACCATATTGATCCAGTGCTCAGTGCCAGTTCCTGTTTGTTGCATGTTTATTGTTTTGCAAAAAATCCATATCAAGCTAAGTCCAAACACGATAAAAACTTACGGAGATTTTTTTGGAATATATGTGATTTTTCGGAAAAAGAATCAACGCAAGACGATGCCTGAGGTGACCACAAACCAGGGGGCACGGCCTACCCCCCTGGCCGTGGCTTGGGCCCTTGTGGTCACCCCTAATGCGGTTGGTGCCATTCTTTCGCCGCAACAAAGCTCATATCCGGATAAAAAAAACCTCAGAATTTCAGCCCGATTGGAGTTATGGATCTTCGGATATTTAAGAAACGGTGAAAGGCCAGAATCTGAGAGGGCACAAATAGAAGGAAAGAGAGAGAGAGAGAGAGAGAGAGAGAGAGAGAGAGAGAGCACTAGTAGAAAATAGACCTTTCGTCCCAAGCATTAGTCCCGGTCTGGTTACGAGCCGGTACTAAAGACGGTATTAGTCCCAGTTCGTGACGGCTCCAACGGCTAGGAGTAGGGCAACATTTAGTACCAGATCGTGAGCAATCTTTAGTACCAGTTCGTGTCACGAGCCGGTACTAAAGGGGCATGGCAGGCTTTTGGTCAGACTTGGGCCCCGCGTGCACCTTTAGTACCGGGTCACCAACCGGTACTAAAGGGCAACCTTTAGTACCGGCTGGTGTCACCAGCCGGTACTAAAGACTTCCTACATATACGGTAATTTTTAGGTTTTATATAATTTTAGTTTCAAAAATACTAGAGGTTTATAAAAGCTTTTAGAGTTTCTTTTTGCTATTAGAGTTTTATAAAAGCTTTTTAGTTGATTCTTTTTTGCTATTGAAGAATATTATAGTTCATAAAATAATATTTAAATTGATTATTTTTAGTTCATTCTTTTTGCTAGATGCACTTCATGTACAAAACGGACAGTCTCTTTCGAAGTATTAGAGTTTCGGACGGAAACTCATCTGTTACAAAAGACATTTCATTTTCTTGAACTTATTTGAACTCCAAGCTTTTTGTGTGTTCAAAATGCACCATTCAAAGCCACATCATCAATTTTCAACCCTTTCTGACTTCATTTGTTATTTTTCATGCAGTTATTCATTTTTTTGAGCTAAATGACCCTGAAATTGAAAAGCACTACAAATGAACTCTGAAAAGGTTGAAAGTTGGCATGGTATCATCATTTCACCCACATAGAATGTGCTAAAAAGTTGAGAGGGTTACGGCAAAAGCTGGATGCACTTCGTGTACAAAACGGACAGTCTCTTTCGAAGTATCAGGGTTTCGGACGGAAACTCATCGGTTACAAAAGACATTTCATTTTCTTCAATTTATTTGAACTCCATGTTTTTTGTGTTCAAAATGCACCATTAAAAGCCACATCATCAATTTTCAACCCTTTCTGACTTCATTTGTTATTTTTCATGCAGTTATTGATTTTTTTGAGCTAAATGACCCTGAAATTGAAAAGCACTACAAATGAACTCTCAAAAGGTTGAAATTTGGCATGGTATCATCATTTCACCCACATAGCATGTGCTAAAAAGTTGAGAGGGTTACGGCAAAAGCTGGATGCACTTCGTGTACAAAACGGACAGTCTCTTTCGAAGTATCAGGGTTTTGGACGGAAACTCAACGGTTACAAAAGACATTTCATTTTCTTCAATTTATTTGAACTCCAGGTTTTTTGTGTTCAAAATGCACCATTCAAAGCCACATCATCAATTTTCAACCCTTTCTGACTTCATTTGTTATTTTTCATGCAGTTATTGATTTTTTTGAGCTAAATGACCCTGAAATGGAAAAGCACTACAAATGAACTCTCAAAAGGTTGAAAGTTGGCATGGTATCATCATTTCACCCACATAGTATGTGCTAAAAAGTTGAGAGGGTTACGGCAAAAGAAGGATGCACTTCGTGTACAAAATGGACAGTCTCCTTCGAAGTATCACGGTTTCAGACATAAACTCATCTGTTACAAAAGGCATTTCATTTTCTTGAACTTATTTGAACTCCAGGCTTTTTGTGTGTTCAAAATGCACCATTCAAAGCCACATCATCAATTTTCAACCCTTTCTGACTTCATTTGTTATTTTTCATGCAGTTATTGATTTTTTTGAGCTAAATGACCCTGAAATTGAAAAGCACTACAAATGAACTCTGAAAAGGTTGAAAGTTGGCATGGTATCATCATTTCACCCACATAGCATGTGATAAAAAGCCAAGAGGGTTACGACAAAAGCTAGATGCACTTCGTGTACAAAACGGACAATCTCTTTCGAAGTATTAGGATTTCGGACATAAACTCATCTGTTACATAAGACATTTCATTTTCTTGAACTTCAGCTTCCCCCATTGCGGCATCACCGTATTCAGGGGGAGGGAAGTTGTCATCATCCTCTTCTTCTTCGTTGTCTTCCATAATAACCCCTCTTTCTCCGTGCTTGGTCCAAACATTATAGTGTGGCATAAAACCCTTCTGAAGCAGGTGGAAGATCATTTCTCTGTTTTCTCCCCTGTTCTTCTTCTTGCTCGAGGCTCATCCTCCATTTTGCCAAGGATTTGTCAATATTTAAATGCACCCCATCTATCCAAGTGGTCATAAAGGTTAGCAACTTTGCTCCTTCATCTCTCATTGCTAGATTAGCTTGTGGTATGCTCAACAATATGTGATTTGTGGGTTTTAGCTAGGTTTTGGAGGAGTGATCATTATGTGGGAGTTTATTTGATTTATATGCAATTTGAGCTCAAATTAACTTGTTAGGTTGCATATGTGTAGGTGTGGTTTATTTGGTGCCTTCCCATCCTAGGCTGTCCTAACCACCGTCGATCGTCCGCACCGTCTCGTCGCGGCACCGGCCACCTTGGTGAGCCTCTTTTTCTTCTTAAAACCTTTAAAAAAATTACTTGTATGATCACATTTGTTGTTGCATTTACATGTTTTAGATAGTTGTATGTTGTTTTATGAGATGTATGTATGAAGTATAAGTATCTATTATTTGCAGTAATAACATTTGCTCATTGCTAGCTCTACTTTTGGTTGTAATGTGATGATTAAGTTGTATTAATTTCGTCACTTCGATGTTGTGTAGTGAACATGAGCCGGCAATGGATGTACGATGACCGACTAAGTCCAGGGTTTCTTAATGGCCTGCATGATTTTATTCGTGTGGCTGAGGCAAACAAGCAGAATGGTTTCATGTGTTGTCCATGTCATGACTATAAGAATGATAGGAATTACTCTACCTCAAAAACCCTTCACTACCACCTGCTGAAGTCCGGTTTCATGTCCGGCTATAGCTGTTGGACCAAGCACGGAGAAAGAGCGGTTATAATGGAAGACAATGTAGAAGAAGAGGATGATGAGAACTATCCTTTCGCCGATACAACAATGGGGGAAGCTGAAGAAGAGGCATCAATGGGGGAAGCTGAAGAAGAGGCATCAGATGAGCCCGCTGATGATTTGGGTCGGGTCATTGCTGATGCAAAGAGAAACTGCGAAAATGATAAGGAGAGGTTGAAGTTGAAACGCATGTTAGAGGATCACCGGGGTTAGTTTAATATATCAGAAAAACTAGAGAAAAATTGGGACTCGATTTCATCGGGGTTTACCCGGTGAAGTTTTCTCAGATTCTCGAAATCCTAAAAGTAAAAAAAGTTATTTCAAAAACAAGATTTTTTCCTACAAAATCAAAAAATATATTTAAAAATAATTTTATTTAAAAATAAATAAATGATGTCATATTTGGATTCCTCACATTTTTCTGATAATAATGGATATATTATTTGTTGAATTTCGATTTACAGATTTAAAGATATTAATTATGCCATATGAATTGAATATATGGGGGAAAATGAATAAAATAATAATATTACTTATTTATTTTCATAGAAATTCAATATTATTTTGTTTTATTTTAATAATTGTTTGGAATTCAAAAAATTAAATACTGTGACATCAAGACCTAAGGGTTAATAGGATTGATAGCTTACTATTGTTAAGAAAACAACAAGTGTAGACTTGGAAACAAAGGGTGATAGAACTCGAAAGTTAAGCGTGCTCGGGTTAGAGCAATGAGAGGATGGGTGACTCGCTGGGAAGTTAGATGATTTGGAGTGAGGGGTGATTAGAGATTAAATTATCAGATAATTCATAGATTTGAAAATCAGAAAAAAAAATAAAAAAACAAAAATAAAAAAATTATTTTAAAAACCGATTGGTATCACCAACCGGTACTAAAGGTCCTCCACCACCAGCCCACGCAGGCAACCACGTGGTGAACCTTTAGTCCCGACCCTTTAGTACCGGTTGGGGAACTGGTACTAAAGGCACATCCCGACCAGGACTACTGATCACATTCTACTAGTGGAGAGAGATCCAATCTCAGAGGGGCTCTCGCCCCTCCGCCGACATGGAGGCTATGGACTAGAGGGTAAATCCTTCTCCCATCTTGGGGGAAGGTCAAGGAAGAAGAAGAAGGAGGGGGCTCTCTCCCCCACTCTCCCGGTGGAGCCGAAACGCCGCCGGGGCCATCATCGTGACGACGATCTACTCCAACAATTCTGTCATCTTCACCAACACCTCCATCACCTTCCCCCATATATCTAAAGCCATCCACTCTCCCTCAACCCGCTGTACCCTCTACTTGAACAGGGTGCTTTATGCTTCATATTATTATCCAATGATGTGTTTCCATCCTATGATGTCCGAGTAGATTTTTGTTGTCCTATGGGTTGATTGATGATCATGATTGGTTTGAGTTGCATGTTTTCTTATTGGTGCTTTCCTATGGTTCTCTCTGTGTCATGCAAGCATGAGGGAGCCTCGCTGTAGGGTGTAGCAATGTGTTCATGATTTGCCTATGGTGGGTTGCGTGAGTGACAGAAGCATACACCCGAGTAGGTGAGTTGTTGCATATGGGAGTAAAGAGGACTTGATACCTTATAATGCTATGGTTGGGTTTTACCTTAATGATCTTTAGTAGTTGCGGATGCTTGCTAGAGTTCCAATCATAAGTGCATATGATCCAAGTAGAGAAAGTATGTTAGCTTATGCCTCTCTCTCATATAAAATTGCAATGATCATGATCGGTCTAGTTATCGATTGCCTAGGAACAATTCCGCAACTCCTACCACCACTTTTCCACACTCGTTAAACTAACTTAGTTGTTTCTTTATCTTAGCAGCCCCTAGTTTTTATTTACGTGTTCTTTATTATCTTGCAGACCTATCTCGTCACACCTACAAAGTACTTCTGGTTTCATACTTGTTCTAGGTAAAGCGAACGCTAAGCATGTGTAGATTTGTATCGATGGTCGATAGAACTTGAGGGAATATTTTTTATACCTTTAGCTCCTCATTGGGTTCGACACTCTTACTTATCGAGAAAGGCTACAATTGATCCCCTATACTTGTGGGTTATTAGAGAGGCACCTATGATGAAGATGAACCCCTCCATGATGGTGTTAGATTGGATCTCGAGGTTCTGGAACTTGCGGCGTTTGGAATTGTGTTTCGTTGACTCCTCTAGGGTTTTCTAATTTTCTGGGAATTTATAGGCTTGATAGTCGATTGAGAGGACTCCCGAGGTGCCCACCCTCTACCAGGCCGCGCCAGGGGCCTATGACATGCCCTGATGGAGGGTGACCACCCTGGGCCCCCTCTCTGGTGCTTGTTTGGCCCATGTTGGCTCTTCTGGTCCATAAAAATTCTCCAAAAATTCCCATAGAGTCTGGGCTCCGTTTGCTATGGATTTTCTGTGAAGTAAAAAACAAGCAAAAACAACAACTGGCACTTTGTCACTATGGCAATAGGTTAGTCCCAAAAAATGATATAAATTTGCTATAAAATGATTGTAAAACATCCAAGATTGATAATATAACAAATGGAACAAGCAAAAATTATAGATACATTGGAGACGTATCAGTCATCCAGGTCATAGTTTGGGCATCATCACTACCAAGGTGAACAATAGCATAAAACACAACCACCATCTCAGCATCAAAGTGCTTGTTGAACTCCATAAGATGGGTAATTCCAAGATTCTAACAGAGCTCAAGAGCCTCCCAAAAGTATCGGGCATTCTTTTCAAGGAACTCCATATCAATAGACTTGATGTTTGGCACATGCAAATTTTCCTTATTCAAAAGAACCTCCTTGTAGATGGATAATTGACACTTGGTCTAGAAGGGACAGTTGCTAACAATAGATTCTTGAGGGTTCACATAAGGATCTTGGAGACGAAGTTCCTAGAAATCCTTACCAGGTATCTTATCCAGTGATGGCCTCTTGGAGGCGGCCTTCTTTGTCTGCTTCTTCAGAGGTACGGGGGGGTGATAGAACTGTCCTCCTCCAAGGTGCGGGGACGCTTGGAACCACCATCACGGGCTAGGCTTCCTTCTACTACCATGTTGAATCCAATCAACACACCAAATGAGAGAAAACAGTGTAAAACAATTGCATAAGACAGAGAAAAAAACAAAGTGATTCTGAAGAAATAGGTGAAAACATGTGCAATTGGAAGCACAACGGTAGTACCACCGGCCGGAGCAGTAGTACTGCTTGTTACTACCACTTAGTACTACCACCCAAGGAGCAGTAATATCGTGTCGGTCGAAAACTGCATGGAACCTACAACCGCCGGTGAGATCCGGTACTATCGGTGATGAGAACTGCACATATTTGTCCACAAAACTTGAGAATAACTTCCTAGCCATCTTTCAAAAGAACTCATCCAAGATTTGACAAAAAATCGATGGAATCAACACGCAATGTCCAAGACCTAGATTCAAAATAGGAGAACCTAAGGAGAGAAAAATGGGACAATATCGGTGTCCATGGCAAGAGAAGAGGGTGGGGATTGACTCCACCGGTTGGATTTGTGAAAGAATGGCGGGAAACGGAGGTCCGGCGGCGGCCTCCGCTGCCATGGAGGTGCCTAGAGAGAGAGAGAGCCACGAGAGAGAGGAATTAAATGGGTACGGGGAAGTGAAAACTTCCCCTGCCCCGCCCCATATCCCTTCATGGGGTCTCAGAGGCGGTAGTGCCGCCCTTCGGGCGGTAGTACCGCCCCGGTTCTAAACAGTGGCAGGGGCCCGGTAGAACCGCTCCAGCGGTAGTACCGCTTAGTACTACCACCCAAGCCGCTTAGTACTACCAACAACAAGGCAGGAAATAAACACCAAGAGAGTGGCATATGCAAGATTTTGTTTGGTTAAAAGGGTCAACAAATCCATCCAAAAATCAGGACACACTCCGATGACACCGATCAAAAACAAATCAAAAAGGTTGGAGTGACCCTGAAAACACAAAAACGTGCTTCTCAAAAGCAAATGCCTCGCTAGGAGGGGTGGTGGCCGAGGCCACCTATGTTTGAGTCAATTGGTATGGCACCGCGAAGATTTGAACCTTGGGACCATGACCAAAACTCATCTTTGAAGCACAATAACCGTCAAAAATGTCGAATGTGAAGAACTTTTATTAGTTTATGCATAATAGGAGGAGGGATAGTTCATTGAGAGAACTAGACTTCCCTTAAGTCCATGCCTACATCTAAACAGGACATAATGATGAGTGTGTTGGGGTGTGCACTAAGTCAACCCACATTGGTCGAATCAATGATATTTAGCTCATGCCTTAACTTGCGAAATATTGCTTCATCCAATGGCTTCATGAATATATCTGCAAGCTGTTCCTTGGTATAAAGATGAATAAGACCAACTTTTCCATGCTTGATGTTATCTAGGATGAAGTGATGACGAATCTCAATATGCTTCGTCTTGCAGTGCTGAACCGGGTTGTTGGAGATCTTGATCGTCCTTTCATTGTCACAATAAATAGGCACTTTGTCACAGGTGTCACCATAATCCTTTAAGGTTGGCCTCATCCAAAGAATCTAAGCACAACAGCTTGCGGTGGCTACATACTCGGCCTCGATGGACGAGACAGAAACACAATTTTGTTTCTTTGAAGACCAACTTACCAAAGAGCAACCAAGAAATTGACAACCTCCAAAAGTGGACTTCCTTTCCACACGGTCTCCCGCCCAATTAGAGTTAGTATATCCAGTGAGATCAAATGAAGCACCTTTGGGGTACCATAAGCCAAAGTATGGGGTATGAGCCAAATATTGAAAGATTTGCTTGACAACCACATAGTGACTCTCCTAAGGTGCGGATTGAAATCGTGCACAAATTCCCACACTCAACATGATATCTGGCCTAGATGCACAAAGGTAAAGCAGGGATCCAATCATGGAGTGGTATATCTTTCGATCCACAACTCTACCATTGGGATCATGTGGGAACCCCGACTCATAAGTCGTGATCACTCAATGCACGTGTATAGTGATCCCAGAGATCAATGCTCACTGAACATGCAGAAGCTGAATAACAAGAGTCTTACATCCACAATTAACGTCTTACACAAATAAAGACCATGGAGGTCTAGTCTTACATTGATAGGGACACAAGGGCCAAACACTTAAATGGAACAAGCAGCGGAAATCTTGGTCGAAAATGAGAACCCATGTCATCTGCCTTAACCTACAGGCATTCTGACTGGGAAGCGTCCTAGTTTGCATGTTCGTCATGAATGAACTCTTCAACATACTCCTATTCTTCCATGCCTGGCCAATTAAATAACAAGTGGCAAGCCAATGAGTACTTTGAATGTACTCGCAAGCAACCCAAGTTGTGGAACAAGGTAATAATGATGCATGATATGGCACTAAGTAGGTAATTTGCGGAAAGCTAGTTTTAAATGCAATGACATGATCAAGTAACTAGTAAGCATGCATCAACAATAGGCAGATAACCATATGAACAAGATACAATTATCATCATAAGTAGGGGTTGAACACCTCATGTTCATTCATCACGCAAAGTCATCGGACTTAGTTCAATTCCCATACTAAGTCATCGGACTTAGCTCATGTGACCTCTTTGTCACCATCACATCCATACTCACACCAAGTTTCACAGAAACATCTGGACATAGTTTAAGAAGGACCTCCAACTGTCCATGACCGCGGACGCGGCTATTCAAATAGTTTTACACTGTGCAGAGGTTGCACACTTTACCCACAAGACTTGGGGAACTTCCGTGTCATCCAGGACTCGCGGTATATAACATACCCGAGGTAAGCACCCGAACAATGCCTTTCCCATGGTGATACTAAACAAAGAGTCCACTCGTTGGTGCCATCCCTCATGATATACATCACTCGTATCATCCATAAGGGCATGCAACGGTGTGCCCGGTGCCTGTAAAGACAGCGCACGACCTTCCACTCTAGGACGACCCCGTCTCAAGAGTGACCACTTAGCTCTTGCCACTAGTAATGAGGGCTCCTTGCTAGCACCAAATATAGTAATCAACAAAGCCCCGTCCCATAAGGGGTATCGTGGTTGCGCATGTAAGGTTGGGACGGTCAGCAGACCTTAAATCTAATCCGTTTTCGGAAACACACTCACTCACTTGCTCTGGCACACCACTTCTTTCTCAAGTGGTCACCCAACTTATCATCATCTCCCTCTAGCATTAGTGGCACCCGACGGGGTTTTCGAAAAAGCCTTTGAAATCATTTCTTCCTTCCCTTCACTATGCATAAATCCCTTCCCACTTGCATAGCATCTACTAGCATCCTAACTACACCCACTAGCATAACCCTCATAAGGTGGTAGGGTCATGCACAATGCAAGTGTCAACGGCAAAAGTATCGGAAGCAACCCACCGGAGGGGTCACTACTCCACATGATCAAATATGACAAAAGTAAAGTGCAATATGTCATGCAATGAAAATGGTTTCTTAACATGGTCAAAGGGCTGCTTACCTGGCTCAACAAAGTCTCCGTGGTCTTCGAAGTGGACTGGTCCAACTTCTTCGACAACTGCACAATCTATCGTTACGAATAAAAGCGATAAAAATAAGCATCACACAAAAACAGAGCACACAAGCTACTATCAAAAATGCTACCCTACTCTGATAAATGCTAAAGACCATGTTAAAAAATGTTTGTTTATGGTTTGAGCTTAGAAAGATTTTCAAAAACATTTAAAACATGGGCTAATATTGCCAAAATAGGGTTTTAAATTAAAACAATACATAAACTGTTTTCAAACATTTTTACAAATGGCACTAATAAATTCTATGGATTATTTTAAGATTTAAGGTGGAAGAATATTTGGATTTAGATGAATATACAAGTCTGCGGAATTTTTGGAAGTTTAAACAAAAAAGAAAAAGAGAAAGGGTCATATGCCCTCACGGGCCAGAAACCCCCAGCCGAGCCGGCCCAAGGAGGGAACCGGCCTAGGGCGAGGCACTGTGCACGGCACGTTTGTTTTCAAACCTGCCCGTGGGCCCTGCTTGCCAGCGAGAGAGGAGGGGAGTGAGGGGATGACAGGTGGGCCCCACCTGTCATCCCTCTCCTTGCGACAGGGAAGGGAGGGAGCTCACCGAGGGCGTCCCCAACCACGGTGGTCTAGGCGGAGGGCATCGGCGCGCTCAGGGGGCTCCCGCATATCGGTGGGTGGCCAAGGGGCGCCGGTGTGAAGGGAATCTTCGGCGAGGGGAGGTGCCCGACGACAGTGAGGGTTTAGTTCAGGAGAGGGCTCTCGACCACGGGGGCGAGCGTCTGGGCACGGGGGAGATGCAGAGGGGAGGAGATAATGAGGAGAGAGGGGAAGGGGCACGGGGAGGCGCTTAAATAGGCGGCCGCCAGTCTATCGTGGACACGGTGCACCGGCAAGGACGTGGTCGTCGCCACAGGCCACAGGAGAGGAAACAAGCATGTCCAGGGTGCTCGTGGGGGTGTTCTAGGCCAAGGGGAAGCGAAGAGAGAGAGGGGGCGCTCGCGCGTGCGAGCCCTCTGGTTGTCCGAGCCGCGCGGCGCGGGGCACGCGCGCGGGGTTCACCGGAGAGAGAGGGAGGAGGGGGCGACCGCCTGGAGGGTTACAGACGTCTAGGGAGACAATGGGGACAAGGTGGGACGGCTCGAGTCTGTCGGGAACGCCCGTTGGGAAGCGGCTACAAGCGGGCGCGCACTGTAGCGTGCTCCAAAGCGCAAACCTTGCATGCCAAGGCATGCCCTTGGCATTTTCTACGCGGCCACCAGTGCCAAGAGGATCCAGGGGAGTTTAACAATGGAGAATAGGCATTGGATGCTCTGGAGTGCCTTAGGAGAGAAGGAAAGTAGAGAGAGAGAGAGGGAAATCTCTTGTCTAGGGTGTAAAATGAGGATTTTACCCCACTTACCAAAGGAGTCTTGGCTAGGGAGAGTTACTCGAGGTAGCTAGTAACTCAGAGGGGTTGTGGTAAAAAGTTGGGGACACGGGTAAATGAGTAAGGGGTGGAAATGATGGTTTTAAGAATGGACCAGAAGGTGTTTGATAGGGTTTTGGGCAAGAAGAATCTACCAACTTTATGAGATATTTACCAGGGTCAAATGCTTGGTAAAAATGAGATGATTCACCAAGTTTGAGCCCAAGGGGGATAAGTTGACAATGGGAACTTGGTAAACCCTAGAAATTAACAGAATGAGGTTTCTATAGATCTATTGATGCTAGGCTTTTACCCTTGATGCACCACTTAGTGTGGCATCACTATTTGGTCATTAGAGCATGCCCACAAAGTTTGGGGGTCAAGGGGAGACACTTCATAATGTAAAGTTGCTCAAATTTGAATCTGAACAAGAAGGGTTTTGGGATGGTTTGATAAACCAAATCAACTTGGGTTGAGATGAAACTTTGCAAGATCATCACTTATGATAGTGTTGAATTTCTGGAATTTTCCGGGATTTTAGTGAGAATATTTCTTATAGAAATATTCCAAAAGCTTGATTTGAACAGAAGCGGTTTTGAGGGGTTTTGCCCATGATTTGAACATGCCCTTCTGTTGAAACTCATATATGGAAAATATATGCCCACCGAGTTTCTCTAAATTTTCCCAAATATTTTCAAAGCATTTAAATAATTTTTCCCTAAGATAAACCATTTCCGATCTTTAAGAAAAAGCCTTTAAATAAAATACAAGAATAATCTTTAAAATTAATATTTGGTGGTTTTGGAAGGTCTTATATATAGTAGGTTTGAAGTAAACCCCTTGGGGAAGAAGAATCCACCCAATTTGAGGACTTGTAGTGCAAACCTCATCTCAGGGGGTTTTGAAAACCTAATTTGAATAAATCATTTTTGGTTAAAACAAAATTTGATAAAAATAGTTTTGGGCACTATTCACATGGCATGATCATTGGACAAGAGGTTTGGGGCAAGGAAGATGAATATGAAATGGAATGGATTCTAGGAGTGCCATATATCACATTCATCAAGCAAACAAACATTATTGCAAACAAGCACAAGCACTTTGGAAAAGTTTTAGTTGGCTCCAAATTTTATAAACCCAAACATAACAAGGTGATACAAACATAGGGTGTGATAGACCTTCCCCCCTTACAAGAATCTTGTCCCCGAGATTCCTAGACTAAGCACTAAAAAGATAAGGGGACTCAGATCTAAGATAATCTTCATGGTCCCAGGTTGCTTCAGCTTTAGTGTGGTTGATCCACTGGACCTTGAAGTAATTGATGGTGCGGCTCCGGGTGCAGTGCTCGGCTTCATCCAAAATGCGAACTGGCCTCTCGCAATAAGTGAGGTCTGACTGAAGATCGAAGGCTTGATGGTCGATATCCTTGTAGAGGTCGTGGTGGTTGGGAACTTGCAGACACTTCCTGAGCTGTGACACATGAAAGATGTTGTGCACATCCAATAGCTCGGAAGGTAGCTCTAGTTGATAGGCAACTTCTCTTTGTCTTGCGGTGATCTTGAAGGGGCCGATGTATCTGGGTGCAAGCTTTCCTTTGACGTGGAAATGCTTGGTTCCTTTAAGAGGTGTGACTCGAAGATAGACATGATCTCCGTTGTTGAAGCTCACTTCTCGGCGGTGAGAATCGGCGCAACTCTTCTATCTTGATTTGGCGGTCTCTAGACATTCTCGGACGAGTTGTACTTGCTCTTCTGCTTCGCGGAGGATGTCTGGTCCAAAAACTAATCCTTCTCCGATCTCTGACCCATTGAGGGGAGTACGACACTTGCGCCCATACAACACCTCAAATGGTGCCATATGAAGACTCGACTGATAGCTGTTGTTGTAGGAGAACTCGGCGAATGGTAGAAAATCTTCCCACTTGGCCCCATATGCCAAAACGCAAGCTCGGAGCATGTCTTCGAGGATCTGATTTACTCGTTTTGTTTTCCCATTGGTCTGGGGGTGAAAAGCAGTGCTAAAGGAGAGATTTGTTCCCATGGTTTCTTGAAACATCTTCCAGAACCTTGAGGTGAACTGGGTGCCTGGATCCGACACGATCTCCTTCGAAACTCCGTGAAGGCTCACGATACGCTCGATGTAGAGACTGGCTAGCTTGTTACCGTCATAGGTGGTCCTGACAGGAATGAAATGGGCTACCTTGGTCAGGTGGTCGACAATGACCCATGGAATCATGTCCTTTGCTTGACCTTGGTAAACCGGTGATGAAATCCATCCCGACTTTGTCCCACTTCCATTCAGGCACTTTGAGAGGTTGCAGTAGTCCAGCGGGTCGCTGATGCTTAGCCTTGACTCTCTGGCATATGTCACACTTGGTAACGAATGTGCCTATCTCCCGTTTCATGCCATGCCACCAGAATCTTGCCTTGAGGTCTTGATACATCTTGGTTCCTCCAGGATGGATGGAGTATGCGGTGTCATGAGCTTCTTGCAAGATCAGGTTCTTGAGCTCCTACTTGTTGGGTATGCAAATGCGATTCCCGAACCATACAACTCCTTGTTCATCCACCGAGAATCCTGGGGCCTTGCCTGCCTTGATCTTCCTCTTGATGCCTACAATGCTCTCATGTGCCTTATGGGCTTCCTTGATATCATCCATCAAGGTAGGCTTTTCTTCGAGGTTGGTGAGGAATCCGAGTGCAACCAGTTCCAAGCAGTAGCTCTCAAGCTCTTCATACAGGGCGGGTAGCCTTTCCTTAATCATAACATTCAAGGAACTAGCCTTTCTGCTTAAGGCGTCTGCTACCACGTTGGCGTTTCTGGGGTGGTATTGAACATTGAGGTCATAATCCTTGATCAATTCCAACCATGTTTGCTGCCTCATGTTCAATTCCCTATGAGTGAAGATATACTTCAAACTCTTGTGGTCTATGAATATCTCACATCGCCTCCCCAGAAGGTAATGTCGCCATGTCTTCAAGGCACGAACCACGACTGCCAACTCGAGATCATGAGTTGCATAGTTATCTTCATGAGGTTGTAGCTGTCTAGATAGATATGCTACAACTATGCCTTCTTGCATCAGAACACCTCCAAGCCCGGTTCTTGATGCATCACAATATATCACAAACTCCTTGTGAATATCAGGGGTGGCCAAAATTGGGGCTGTGGTCAATCTCTTCTTGAATTCCAGGAAGCTTTCCTCGCACTTAGCTGTCCATTCAAACTTCTTGTCCTTCTTCAAAATCTGGGTCATGGGTCGGGCAATGCTTGAGAACCCTTCCACGAACTTGTGGTAATAACCCGCGAGCCCGAGGAAGCTCCTGACTTCCTTCACGGTGGTTGGGGTTTGCCATTTCGTCATGGCTTCAATCTTGGTAGGGTCCACTGATAATCCTTCTAGAGTCAACACATGACCCAAGAATCCAACTTCATGCAGCTAGAATTCACACTTGCTGAACTATGCATAAAGTTGGTGCTCTTGAAGCTTCTCTAGGACCAATCTCAAGTGTTCCTCATGTTCTTCTTCAGACTTGGAGAAGACGAGTATGTCATCAATGAAGACGACGACGAACTTGTCCAAGTGCTCCATGAAGACCTTGTTCATGAGGTACATGAAGTAGACAGGGGAATTTTTTAACCCGAATGACATGACCGTGTATTCATACAGGACATACCGGGTTACAAACACCGTCTTCGGAATGTCTTGGGGTCTGATCTTCAGCTCGTAGTACCCAGACCTGAGGTCGATCTTGGAGAACACCTTGGCTCCATTCAACTGATCAACAGGTCTTCAATCTTGGGGAGTGGGTACTTGTTCTTTATCGTGACCTCACTGAGAGAACAGTAATCGACACAATGTCTAATAGTTCCATTCCTCTTTGACACAAATAGAACAGGCAATCCCCAAGGAGAGGCACTTGGGCGGATAAATCCTTTTCTGAGCTGCTTTGCCAGTTGCTTCTTCAACTCAGCCAATTCTTTGGATCCCATCCTATAGGCCTTCTTATAGATGGGCCTTGATCCGGTCATAAGCTCAATGATGAACTCAATGTCGTGGTCAGGAGGCATTTTGGCCAGCTCATTAGGAAACAGATCCGGGTACTCACATACCACTGGCACTTGATCCAACTCAACTCCCGATAGACAATTAGCCTGAGGGGCTTGAGTGGAGGTAGGGTTGGGAACATACTTGAGTTCCACTCCTTGTCTATTGGTCATGGTGACAATCCTTTTGGCATAGTCTAACATGCCTTGGTGCTTGGTCAACCAATTCATGCCAAGGATGACATCCAAGTCGGGTGAATCCAGAACTATAAGGTCTGCTAGGAAGTCTACCCCGTTGATGTCAATCTTCACTCCCTTACACCCTATCCCAGACTTCATAACTGAACCCAGGGTTTGTATCAACATACGACTACCCAGGGGTGTAGGTTTCATGCCACTCTCTAATGCAAACTTTTGGGTGACAAAAGAATGCGAAGCTCCACAATCAAACAATACTGTTGCTGGGGTTGAGTTGATGAGGAACGTACCTAGTATGACGTCCGGGTCTTCCTGGGCTTCCTCTGTGGTGACGTGATTCGCACGACCCTTGCCATTGTTGGGCTGGTTGCGGGGAGCTGGGTTCCTTGGTGGTGCTCCACAGGCTTGACCTTGGTTTGGCACATTGGGGCACGGCGCATCTAGCTTCCTGTTGGGGCAAAGCTTAGAGATGTGTCCGGACTGACCACATCCAAAGCAAGTGACTTGCCCAGGGTTGTTGTTGAAGTTTCTGCCACCGTTGTTGTTATTGCGGTTGTTGTTGTAAGCTAGCCTGGGATTGGCATACTGCTGAGGCTGGTAGCTCGAACGAGGTGCAAGAGGTCTAGCCTGCTATGGATGATAGGTCGGCTTGGCTAGGGCTGGCTGCCAGGGGCGAGGCTTCTGGTTGCTTGAGCTACCCTTGCTGATCATCTTGCGCTTGCGGGTGTCGTCTATGGCATGACGCTTATCTTCCAACATGAGGGCCTTGTTCACTAGGTCGAAGAAGGTACGACAGTCACACACGATGAGCTAATATTGCAGGGTCTGTTGAAGTCCTTCCATGAAGTGCTCCTTCTTGGCAGCCTCCGTGCTGACATCTTCAGGTGCATACCTTGACAACAGGTTGAACTTCTGCAGGTACTCTTTGACAGAGCCACTTCCTTGCTTTAGCGCTCGGAATTCTCTCTTCTTGATATACATGATCACACAAGGAATGTGGTCAGTGCGGATTCCTTCCTTGAAGTCATTACAAGTGATCACACGTTCTCCTTGCATGACCTTGAATCCATCCCACCAAGCTCGGGCGGTACCTCCGAGGCAGTGAGAGGCATACAGTACCTTCTCACGGTCCTCATTGCAATTGATCAATGCAAGGAGGTCCTCGATGGTGCTGATCCAGTCATCAATATCCAATGGTTTAGCAGTCTCGGTGAAGGTTGGGTGTGAATTCCTCATGAACTCAGACAACATGGAGCGGCCATTGTTGTTCCTGCCTTGCTGCTGGTTGTTCACAAGGGCCTGAGCCATCTGCTGGATAGCAGCATTGTTGGCTTGGCACTCCTCCCGGAGAACTTGGAGAAACTGAGCTATGGTCATGTTCTCCGGTGGAGGTGGTGCCGGGGGAATGTCTCCTTGTGGCTGCTCCTGGTGTCCTCCAGCGTGAGCAGCCCCACCAGCTCCCTATTGCTGGCTCGAGTTGCCGGCTTCAGGGTTGGTGAAGGAGTTGTTGCGAGTAGCAGTCAGCATCTTGTTTGGAGCAGCCAAGTCAAACAACTAGGATAGGCAAGAGGGAAAGCAACAACGGAAAAGCACGCCTAAGGGGGTCGGTCAGGTGCAAGTGTGATAAAACAAAGGTCGAAAGACCAACATATATTAAGATAGACAATGGAGTCACTTACATTTTGCCTAAGGCAAAAGCGCGACTTGCATCGGAACACAAACAACAAAACAAACAACAAGCAGACATGGTTTCATATGAACCATTACACGGACTCGACTTCGCATGAGGGATACATGACTGATCCTACCCTGGGGGTTCTCGAACTCAGGTGGTGGAGTGCTCGGTCTCGTACTCATGCTCCTCTGGGTCTTCCTCCTGTTCATCATCTGAATGGGCATCATTCCCGGTCGAAGGGGTCAGGGAACGAGGAGGTCCATCCCGATGACGCTTTGTCGACTGGTCGGTGAAGAGCTCACGGTACTCCTTCACACTCATGCAACGACGACGTGTAGGTGCATCACTAGTTGGGGGTACTCCTCGTCGATAAGCGACAACTGGTCGTCCTTCGGGGGCTCCATCCTTCTTGATCTTGTCTGGCTTCATCTTGGCTTGCCTAAGTAGCTCTCGGGTGCGGTGAAGGTCCTCGCGGAGCTTCAAGGACTCCTTCATCAGATTATGAACCAAACTATCGGCGGAGAGGCTGAAGTAAGTCTGGAACCTAAGTGGTGTGCCGTCCTCCTTGGTCGGAATTAGCGTTCAACTCTCACCAAGGTCATCTTTCCTGAAGGGAAGGTAGCAAGTAGCCGGCTCGTCAAACATCTTTGGAACAATGTCTCGAAGGTGTAGGAGTGCCTTGCGTGCTATTGTCTCGTCTGCAAGTATCATGGTCTCCATCCGTGGTCCTTCAAAGAACCAACTGGTCGGGGAGTCGTTTGCCTTCACGACCACATCCACATGGTACTCCCTCATGATGGCATCGACCCAGTGCTCGTGGTAGAGGAAAATGGTGGTTTGCGAAATTGGCACTTCTCTAGGCTATCCCCAAGGAGTAAGGGAAAGCCGGATGTCAGGAAGGCTTCGGGTACATCGACCATCTACAAGGGTTTGAAAGGAGGAGAGTCAGCAGAGTGCCGTGTGAAGAATAGAAGTGGGAAATCGTACATAATTCCTAAGTGCAAGTGCTAGGTGTAGTTTGAAAGCGGTTTTATCCTAACTAACGTCGATGCTAACTAAGGGCTTGCTATAGTCAGGATGGCTCTGATACCAGCTCTGTGGGGATCCCGACTAATAAGTCGTGATCACCGAATGCACGTGTATAGTGATCCCAAAGATCAATGCTCGCTGAACACACAGAAGCTAAACAACAAGAGTCTTACATCCACAGTTAACGTCTTACACAAATAAAGACCATGAAGGTCTAGTCTTACATAGATAGGGCCACAAGGGCCAAACACTTAAATGGAACAAGCAGCAGAAATCTTGGTCGAAAACGTGAACCCATGCCATCTGCCTTAACCTACAGGCATTCTGACTGGAAAGCGTCCTAGTTCGCATGTTCGCCACCAATGAACTCTTTAACATACTCTTGTTCTTCCATGCCCGGCCAATTAAATAACCAGTGGCAAGACATTGAGTACTTTGAATGTACTCGCAAGCAACCCAAGTTGTGGAACAAGGTAATAATGATGCATGATATGGCACTAAGTAGGTAATTTGCGGAAAGCTAGTTTTAAATGCAATGACATGATCAAGTAACTAGTAAGCATGCATCAACAATAGGCAGATAACCATATGAACAAGATACAATTATCATCATAAGTAGGGGTTGAACACCTCATGTTCATTCATCACGCAAAGTCATCGGACTTAGTTCAATTCCCATACTAAGTCATCGGACTTAGCTCATGTGACCTCTTTGTCACCGTCACATCCATACTCACACCAAGTTTCACGGAAACATCCGGACATAGTTTAAGAAGGACCTCCAACTTTTCATGACCGCGGACGCGGCTATTCGAATAGTTTTACATTCTACAGAAGTTGCACACTTTACCCACAAGACTCGGGGAACTTCCGTGTCATCCACGACTCACAGTAAACAAAGAGTCCACTCGTTGGTGCCATCCCTCATGATATACATCACTCGTATCATCCATGAGGGCATGCAACAGTGTGCCCGATGCGTGTAAAGACATCGCATAACCTTCCACTCCAGGACGACCCCGTATCAAGAGTGACCACTTCACTCTTGCCACTAGTAATGCGGGCTCCTTGCTAGCACCAACCATAGTAATCAACAAAGCCCCGTCCCATAAGGGGTATCGTGGTTGCGCATGTAAGTTTGGGACGGTCAGCAAACCTTAAATCTAATCCGTTTTCTAAAACACACACACTCACTTGCTCTGGCACACTACTTCTTTCTCAAGTGGTCACCCAACTTATCATCATCTCCCTTGGTCATTAGTGGCACCCGATGGAGTTTTCGAAAAAGCCTTTGAAATCATTTCTTCCTTCCCTTCACTATGCATAAATCCCTTCCCACTTGCGTAGCATCTACTATCATCCTCACTACACCCACCCACATAACCCTCATAAGGTGGTAGGGTCATGCACGATGCAAGTGTCAACGACAAAATTATCGGAAGCAACCCACCGGAGGGGTCACTACTCCACATGATCAAATATGACAAAAGTAAAGTGCGATATGTCATGCAATGAAAATGGTTTCTTAACATGGTCAAAGGGCTGCTTGGCTGGCTCAACAAAGTCTCCAGGGTCTTCGAAGTCTTCGGGTCCAACTTCTTCGTCAACCGTGCAATCAGTCGTTGCGAATAAAAGCGATAAAAATAAGCATCACACAAAAACAGAGCACACAAGCCACTATAAAAAATGCTACCCTTCTCTGATAAATGCTAAAGACCATGTTAAAAATGTTTTTTTATGGTTTTGAGCTTAGAAAGATTTTCAAAAACATTTAAATCGGGGGCTGATATTGCCAAAATATGGTTTTAAATTAAAACAATTCATAAAATGTTTTCAAACATTTTTACAAATAGCACTAATAAATTCTATGGATTATTGCAAGATTTAAGGTGGAAGGATATTTGGATTTAGATGAATATACAACTTTGTGGAATTTTGGAAGTTTAAACAGAACAGAAAAAGAGAAAGGGTCATGTGCCCTCACGGGCCAGAAAACACCAGCCGAGCCGGCCTAAGGAGGGAACCGGTCCAGGGCGAGGCGCCGCGCGCATTAGGTTTGTTTTCAAACCTGCCCGCGGGCCCTGCTTGCCAGCGAGAGAGGAGGGGAGTGAGGGGATGACAAGTGGGCCCCACCTATCATCCCTCTCCTTGAGACAGGGAAGGGAGGGAGCTCACCGACGACGTCTCCGGCCACGACGGTCCAGGCGGAGGGCTCCGACGCGCTCAGGGGGCTCCCGCGCGTCGGTGGGTGCCCGAGGGGGCGCCAGGGTGAAGGGAATCGCCGACGAGGGGAGGTGCCCGACGACGGTGAGGGTTTGGTTCGGGAGAGGGCTCCTGACCACGGGAAGGCGAGCGGTCTGGGCACGGGGGAGATGCGTAGGGCGGGAGAGAGAGCAAGGAGAGAGGGGCAGGGGCTCGGGGAGGCGCTTAAATAGGCGGCCGTCGGTCTACCGTGGACGCGGTGCGCCGGCGAGGACGTGGCCGTCGCCACAGGCCTCGGGGGAGGAAACGAGCGTGTCCAGGGTGCTCGTGGGGGTGGTCTAGGCCAGGGGGAAGCAAAGAGAGAGACAGGGGCGCTCGCGCATGCGAGCCCTCTGGTTGGCCAAGCCGCACGGCGCCGGGCACACGCGCAGGGGTCGCCAGAGGGAGGCAGGAGGGGGCCGACCGCCTGGAGGGTTGCGAACGTCGATGGGGACAAGGGGGACAAGGTGGGGCGCCCCGAGGCTGTTGGGAACGCCCGTTGGGCAGCGGTTACAGTGCGGGTGCGCACTTTAGCGTGCTCCAGAGCGTGAACCTCGCATGCCAAGGCATGCTCTTGGCAATTTCTGCGCAGCCACCAGTGCCCAGAGGATCTAGGGGAGTTTAACAATGGAGAATAGGGCATTGGATGCTCTGGAGTGCCTTAGGAGAGAAGGAAAGTTGAGAGAGAGAGGGAAAACTGCTGTCCAGGGGGTAAAATTAGGATTTTACCCCACTTACCTAAGGAGTCTTGGCTAGGGAGAGTTACTGGAGGTAGCTAGTAACTCAGAGGGGTTGTGGTAAAAAGTTGAGGATAATGGTAAAAGAGCAAGGGGTGGAAATGATGGTTTTAAGAATGGACGAGAAGGTGTTTGATAGGGTTTTGGGCAATAAGAATCTACCAACTTATAGAGATATTTACCAGGGTCAAATGCTTGGTAAAAATGAGATGATTCACCAAGTTTGAGCCCAAGGGGGATAAGTTGACAATGGGAACTTGGTAAACCAGATAAATTAATAGAATCATGTTTCTGTAGATCTAGTGATGCTAGGCTTTTACCCTTGATGCAGAACTTAGTGTGGCATCAGTATTTGGTCATTAGAGCATGCCCACAAAGTTTGGGGTCAAGGGGAGACACTTCACAATGTAAAGTTTCTCAAATTTGGATGTGAACAGGAAGGGTTTTGGGATGGTTTGATGAACCAAATCAACTTGGGTTGATATGAAACTTTGCAAGATCATCACTTATGATAGTGTTGACTTTCTGGAATTTTCCTGGATTTTATTGAGAATATTTCTTATAGAAATATTCCAAAAGCTTGATTTGAACAGAAGTGGTTTTGAGGGGTTTTTCCCATGATTTGAACATGCCCTTCTGTTGAAACTCATATATATGGAAAATATATGCCCACTGAGTTTCTCTAAATTTTCTCAAATATTTTCAAAACATTTAAATAATTTTTCCCTAAGAAAAACCATTTCTGATCTTTACGAAAAAGCCTTTAAATAAAATATAAGAATAATCTTTAAAATTAATATTTGGTGGTTTTGGAAGGTCTTATATATAGTAGGTTTGAAGTAAACCCCTTGGGGAAGAAGAATCCACCCAATACGAGGACTTGTAGTGCAAACCTCATCTCAGGGTTTTTTGAAAACCTAATTCGAATAAATCATTTTTGGTTAAAACAAAATTTGATAAAAATAGTTTTGGGCACTATTCACATGGCATGATCACTGGGCAAGAGGTTTGGGGCAAGGAAGATGAATATGAAATGGAATGGATTCTAGGAGTGCCATATATCACAATCATCAAGCAAACAAACATCATTGCAAACAAGCACAAGCACTTTGAAAAAGTTTTAGTTGGCTCCAAAATTTATAAACCCAAACATAACAAGGTGATTCAAACATAGGGTGTGATAGACCTTCCCCCCTTACAAGAATCTTGTCCCCGAGATTTCGAGGCTAAGCGCTAAAAAGATAAGGGAACTCGGATCTAAGATAATCTTCACGGTCCCAGGTTGCTTCACCTTCAGTGTGGTTGCTCCAATGGACCTTGAAGTACTTGATGGTACGGCTCCAGGTGCAGCGCTCGGCTTCATCCAAAATGCGAACTATCCTCTCGCGATAAGTGAGGTCTGGCTGAAGATCGATGGCTTGATGGTCGATATCCTTGTATAGGTTGGGGCGGTTGGGAACTTGCAGACACTTCCTGAGAGGTAGGGGAGGTTGATCTTTCCCTTGATCTTGTTCATGGGATTGAGGGCCTTCATCTTGTTCTTCAGAAGCATGTGGGTCTTGAGTTGGTGACGGTTCTACTTGAGTGGAACATTGTCCTTCTCCTTCGGCCACAAGAGGTTCGTCAACGGTTAGGAAGTGTCCCACACCCATTCTTCTTATGGCTTGCTGAGGAATTTCATCACCTACATCACCAAGACCACTTTGCTCCACTTGGGAGCCATTATTTTCATCAAACTCCACGTTACACATCTCCTCATTGAGCCCAGTGGACTTATTGAGTACACGGTAAGCGCAAGAGTTTGTAGCATAACCAACAAATATGCCCTCTTGAGCTCTATGTTCAAATTTAGACAAATGAACAGCTTTCTTGATAAGAAACACTTACGCCCGAACACCCTCAAGTACTTCAGGTTGGGCTTGTTACCGGTAAGAATTTCATACGGGGTCTTGTTCAAGCCTTTACGGATATAGAGCCGATTAGATGCATGACATGTTGTGTTGATGGCTTCGGACCAGAAGTTGTAAGGAGATTTAAATTCCGCCATCATGGTTCTTGCTGCATCCATCAACATCCGGTTCTTTCTTTCTGCAACACCATTCTGTTGAGGGGTATACGGTGCGGAGTATTGGTGCTTAATCCCCCCATCACTAAGAAACTTATTCATGGTGTTGTTCTTGAACCCGATGCTGTTGTCACTTCTTATCATCCGAATCTTTGCCTCATGTTGACTTTGAGCTTCATTGGCAAAATCGATGACGGTTTGTTGAGTCTCACTCTTCCTCTTGAAGAATTATACCCAAGTGTATCTTGAGTAGTCATCCACGATCACCAAGCAATATTTTCTTCCCCCCAAGACTATCGAAAGATGGAGGACTGAAGAGATCCATGTGAAGGAGATCCAAGGGACTCTTCGAATAGATAGTAGTCATGGGACAGTGAGTCGTCTCATGTAGCTTTCCTTCAACACACGCACTGCAAGCACGATCTTTGGCAAAACTCACATTTGTTAGTCCAAGAACATGATCCCCTTTGAGAAGACTTTGCAAAGATCTCATATTGACATGGGCTAGCCCACTATGCCACAACCATCCCAAGTCAATTTTAGCCATTAGACAATTCATTGTCTTAGTGGGTCACTTCAAGAAGTTAACCACATAGAGACCATTCTCGAGATGCCCAACAAAAGCTAGTTTAAGAGTCTTGCTCCAAAAAAGGGCCACGGTGTCAACACCAAAGAAGGTACAAAAACCCATGAGTGCAAGTTGATGAATGGAAAGTAAATTGTAAGCAAGGGTCTCAACAAGCATGACGTTCTCTATGGAGAGATCCGGAGAGATTATCACCTTGCCAAGACCCAGTACCTTCGAAGTAGCATCATCACCAAATGAAACTTGAGTGGCCACAGATGGATCGGGATGGACATCCACCACCAAGTCCTTGCTTCCGCTCATATGATTTGTTGCTCCGCTATCAAGCAACCATGACACTCCTTCGGAAGCAAGCTCCTACAATAGATCAATGCTTGGATTTAGGTACCCATTCTTTAATGGGTCCTTTCATGTTAGTGACAAGTATCTTAGGAACCCCAATAGACCATTCAATGTACTCATAAGAAGAACCGACATATTTGGCATAAACATGTCCATCACTAGCACGGCATAAAACATAAGAGGGGTTAAAGTCGCATGCTTTGTTGGAGTGGGTGGTCTTTCCCTTCTTGGCATTACCAACCGCAACCTTGTATTTCTTATTCTCATGAGGACCATCCCCTGCTTTGAAAAAAGTTTCTTTTAGTGATGGAACTTGCGTGGTCTTCATTTTCTTCTTGTTGTTGTTGTTTTTGGGAGCAAACCCAACACCTTCCTTGGGAGAAACTTCCTTTTGATTGCTCAAAAGGTCATTGAGGTTCTTCTCACCTTGGATACATGTCACAAGGCCTTTCTCAAGTTGTTCTTTCAATTTAGCATTCTCCTCCACAAGATGTGCATGCTCACAACAATAGTTAGTAGCATTGGCACTGTCAATTAACTCAAAAGGAGTACATGTAGCTATTTCCTTAGTAAGTTTAACTTGGAGTTGATCATGAGACTCTTTGAGAGAGGCAAGAGCACTCTTAAATGCCTTGTGGGCATTGTCTAGAGTGTCAAACTACTCCTTGAGTATATCGTGATCAACCCCAAGCACATCCTTCTCAGATTCTAGCACACGATTAAGAACAATAGCATGATCGTGATCTTTACGTAATTTATCTAGGTCAACATTTTGTGACTCCTCAAGTGTCAAACGAAGACTTCGCTCTTCTTCAAGGGCAATGGAAAGATCCGCTATTTCATCTGCATAGTCACGGCTATGCTCTCTCAACTCCTCTAGAGATTCCTCTTGAGACTCAATGTTGTCATTGGCCTCACCAAATTGTTCCAAGAGAGCAACAAAGTGCTTCTTGGGTTCACCTTTGAGTTTACACAAGAATTTGTCAAACTCATTATCCTCCTCCTTCGCCACCTCATGTTCATCCACACAATCCAACAAATAAGGAATGTTAGAAATAGAAGTTTTAATGTTAGAGGTTTTGACGTTGGAGGTTACCTTGGTGATACCTTTGGCCAAGAGGCACCTAGAAATGTGGTTGTCATTGAGGGCATCGAAGAGAAATGTCTTGATTGGGGGTAGAATATGCAATAGCCACCGAAGCCATAGCCAATCCTTCACCACTAGTTTCTTCATCATCAACATCATCATCAGATGCGTACTCTTCTTGGACCACCAACACCTTGTGAGGCAGCTTCTTGGTGAAATTGTTCGTGTTGGACATGGACTTGTCCTTATCTTTACGAATGAGTTTGCCACCATTGTCTTCCCTCTTCACATAACGGCAATCCACCACGAAGTGACTCACATTACCACAATTTTATCATGTCCTCACACATTGCTTGCCTTTTGATCCACTTGAGTTGTTCTTGGAGAAGTTGGGCTCCGAGTTCCTCTTGTTGCCCCAAAATTACCTTGACGCAAGAGCCATGTGCTCATGGTAAGCATATTTGGTATCTTCTGGGCAACTCTCTTCTTCTTCCTCTTCTTCTTCTTCTTGTGTGACCTTGGCCTTCAAGGCAAAGTTGGGTGTAGCCTTCTTTGATCGTTGAACATGAGCTAGAGTGTTGTCGGCAGTCTTGTTCAAGATGTTCAGAGCAATGAATTCATCCAACACATCTCCTGAGGATAAGGAGTGAAAATCCGGCCTTTGACGAATGACCGAGGACATGGATTTGTTGAATGGCATGATGGCCTTGAGGAACTTCCGCTTGATCCGATTGTCATCCACATCTTTGCTTCCACGATCTTTAAGATCAACGACAAGAGTTGTCACTCTCTGATAGAGCTCACGAGGTTCTTCATCTTTGAGCATCACAAATTCATGGCACTCATCTAGAACCAGTTCAAAGTTGGACCGTTGAATGCTTAGCTACCCTTGTACATGGATACAATGTGTTCCCAACAATCCTTAGCACAGGTGAAAGGACGTAAGTGAGATAGATCTTCAACAGGAACAACTGCTTGAAGGATGAATAAGGCGGAGTGATTGACTTGATTATCAGCCTCTTCTCTTGGAGCGAGGTTGTTTGCATCATGAGGGTAGTACCCTTGCTCAATGATTCTCCAAAGTTGTGTTGAGCTGTGATTCAAATGAGACTTGATACGAAAAACCCAATTATCAAAGTCATTCTTAACAAGCTTAGGAGGAGGACTAAGATTAACTATATGTGGTGGGTGCACCGGTCCTCCATATACCATGGGAGGTGGTACCGAGGCAAAGGTACCCACTCCACTAGTTCCTTGAGGTAGCTTTTTCTTCTCAATGCTAGCACCCTCCTTTTCGGAGTGGACATCCGATGACGAGTTAGTGGTATTAACCACTAACAACGGATCGATACAAAGTTTGAGACCCTCAAGAAATTCTTTAAACATGGATTTGACCTTAGTGGTCATGGAGGATTTGAGTGAGGACACGACCTCATTCAAATCCTCATGTGACACCGTGTTCACACCCACGACCTCAGGGAGTTCAACCGGCCACACCTCATCATCAGCCATACTCTTCGGGTGGTGAAACCCTTAATAAAGAGACAAGGCTCTGATATCAAATGAAAGGATCGATATGGTTGACTAGAGGGGGCTGAATAGGTAACTACTAGTTTTTAAATTTTCTTTAACAATTTAGGCTTAGCAACAAATAGGTTGGCTAGACATGCAACTAGGTGAGCAACCTATATGATGCTTGATACGTCTCCAATGTATCTATAATTTTTGCTTGTTCCATGCTGTTATATTATCAATCTTGGATGTTTTACAATCATTTTATAGCAACTTTATATCTTTTTTTGGGATTAACCTATTGACATAGTGCCAAACTTCCAGTTGTTGTTTTTTGCTTGTTTTTTACTTCACAGAAAATCGGTAACAAATGGAGCCTAAACGCTGCAGGGATTTTTGGAGAATTTTTATGGACCAGAAGGAACAAGATGGTCCAAAGATCACCAGAAGAGGGGGACCAAGGTGGCCACCCTCACCAGGGTGCGCCAGAGGCCCCTAGCATGGCCTGGTAGAGGGTGGGCACCTCGGGACTCCCCCCAACCGACTATCGAGCCTATAAATTCCCAAATATTCACAAAAACCTAAGGGAGTCGATGAAACACAATTCCAGCCGCCGCAAGTTCTAGAACCTCGAGATCCAATCTAACACCATCATGGAGGGGTTCATTTTCTTCATAGGTGCCTCTCCGATGATGCTTAAGAAGTCCAGCATAAACCTACGGGTCCGTAGGCAGTAGCTATATGGCTTCCCCCCCCCTCTCTATGATTCTCAATACTATGGTCTCTTGGACATCTATTTGATGTAATGACTTTTGCGGTGTGCTTGTTGGGATCCGATGAATTTTGAGTTCATGATCAATTTCTATCCATGAATATGATTTGAGTCTTCTTTGATCTCTTATTTGCATTATTACTATAGCCTCATATTTCTTCTTCGAATCTTTGGTTTAGTTAGGCCAACTAGATCATTTTTTTTCTTGCCATGGGAAGAGGTGCTTTGTGATAGGTTCGATCTTGCGGTGTTCTTTCCCAGTGACAGAAGGGGCAGCAAGATACACATGTTTCATTTCCATTAAGGATAACAAGATGGGGTCTATTCCTACATGAATAGATCTTGTCTACATCATGTCATCGTTCTTATTGCATTACTTCTTTTTCAGATGAACTTAACATACTAGATGCATGCTGGATAGCGGTCGATGTGTGGAGTAATAGAAGTAGATGCGGAATCGTTTCAGTCTACTTGTCTTGGACGTGATGCCTATATAATGATCATTGCCTGGATATCATCATGATTATTTGATATTCTATCAATTTCCCAACAGTAATTTGTTCACCCAACGTGTGCTATACTCATGAGAGAAGCCACTAGTGAAACCTATGGCCCCCGGGTCTACTTTTCCAACATATTGCTTTCCAATCTACTATTTGCATCTTTTGTTTTCAGATCTATTAATCCAAAAATACCAAAAATACCTTGCTGCACTTTTTATTTATCTATTTTTATTTTGTGTTCTTGCGAGATCTATTTGCCAAAACTATAACTACCTAATCTATCTTATTACCGTGGAGAGCTTGACAACCTCTCTTTCGCATCGGGTTGCAAGTATTTGTTATTTGTGTTTTGGTGTTGTTTATGTGGGTGTGTGATCTACCTCTATGGATTGATACCTTCGTTTCATAAATTGAGGGAAATACTTACCGTCGTTGTGTTGCATCATCCATTACTCTTTGGGGAAGTACCGACACGGACTCAAGCCACATCAAAGGAATTTCTGGCGTTGTTGCCAGGGAGGAAGCAATCTCATCTACTAGGTTCCTAATCACAAACCTCATCTCCCTGCAATTTACATTACTTTCCATTTGTGTCTCGTTTTCCTCTCCCCCACTTCACAAATTTGATGTTTTATTCGCCCTCTTCTTTTGCCTTTTTCTCGCCAGATCTCTTGTTTTCTATATTTGCTTGTGTTGCCATGTGCCTTCTATTTGCTTGCATCTTTGCTTGCTAAAAATCTATTGATATGGATCCTCATCCACTTTCTAATATTTTCAAAAGACCAAATTATGATGAACCAATTGCTAGTGAGTTGAGTGCACTTGATTATCTCTATGAAGGTTTGTTTAAAGTCATAAATCTGAAATGTTGAAATAAGAAATTTATAAGGTGATTCATGATAGCTCCTTGACTGAAAATCATGATTGCAATGATTTTAGTATAAACTCTATTAATGTCAATTATGCTAATGATATGCAAAACCACAAGCTTGGGGATGCTATGCTTGATGAAGAAGATAATTTTGGTCCCCAAGTTTTGGTGATGACATGTATGCTATAATTGGTAACGATAACCATGAAACTTTTCATCAGTATTCTAATATTCAATTTGGTTATGACAATCAAGTGTCACATTATAGTTATTTTGTTGAGTTTGCTCCCACTACCATGAATGAAAAGGAGTTTGCTTATGTGAACAGTGATAAATTTTCTATGCTTGTAGATCATGAAAAGAATGCCTTATGTGATATTTATATTGTGAGATTACTTCATGATGATATGGATAATTATTATGAGGGAGGAACATATGCTTGTAGGAATTGCAATAATATCAAGTTTCCTCTCTATGTGATTGCTTTGCCTTCCTATGCTAGTTGATTCTTGTTCCCATAAATTGTTTGCTCATAAAATCCCTATGCATAGGAAGTGTGTTAGACTTAAATGTGTTTTTCATGCTATTCATGATGCTCTCTTGCATGTTTCAATTACTACTTTCTATGTGAGCATCATTGAAATCATCATGCCTAGCTCAAAGGCTTTAGAGAAAAGCGCTTGTTGGGAGGCAACCCAATGAATAAAATTTATTTTTATCTTTTCCTTTATGTTTTTGAGTATTTTTCACAATTATGCTTCTGTTTTTATTGTGTTTTTATGTTTTATTTAGTGTTTGTTCCAAGTAATGCCTTTAGGATGATCCATAAGATGAGTACAAGCAATGCTAAGTCTGAATCTGAAACTTTGTTCCCAGTGCATGAATTTTGATTTTTTATCCGAACGTGATATTGATTTTAAATTTTAACATAGTATTTCCATACAAATTATTTCTGTTGTCCTAATTTTTTAGAATGTTTAGACTTCCAAAGTATGGGTAGAGTACAGATTACTACAGACTGTTCTGTGTGAAACAGATTCTGTTTTCATTGCATTATGTGCTTGTTTTGGTGAATCTATGGCTTGTATCGGAGGGTATAAGTCATGATAAAGTTATAATAAATTAGTTATAATTCAATAATGAAATATGAATTGGTTTACAACAGTACCTAAAGTGGTAATTTGCTTTATTATACTAACGGATCTCACGAGAATTTTGTTAAGTTTTGTGTGATCGAAGTTTTGAAGTTTTGGGTGAGATCACAATCGATGAAGGAATAAGGAGTAATAAGAGCCAAAGCTTGGGGATGCTACAGCACCCCAAGGTACTATCCAAAGAGTAACAAGCAACTAAGCTTGGGGATGCCCCAAGTAGCATCCCCTCTTTCTTCTAACAACCATCGGTATACTACTTGGAACTATATTTTTATTCGTCACATATCATGAGTTTTGCTTGGAGCGTCTTGTATCTTTGCTTCTTTTGGTTTTTGAATTTTCATTAGTATCCTTTCTGGAAACACCTACTTGACAGAGCCAAAATATGCTATGATTTGTTAGAATTGCTCTTTATGCTTCACTTAAAACTATTGAGAAAAGGAATTGCTTTAGTGCTTCACTTATATCTTTTTGAGCACGGCGTGCTTTCACATGTTTGAAGCAATGCTCTCATGCTTCACTTATATTAATTTGAGAGTTAATAATTTTGAATAAATACTCTCATGCCTCACTTATATTATTTTGAGAGATGAAACTTGTATGCTCATGTTCTTCACTTATATCTATGTGAGCTTGTCAAAAGCAATTGCAATATATGAAACTAGTCCCAAAGTGATAGATATTCAAGAGTGATATAATAAAAACTTTCATGAAGATCATCAGACAAATTAAACTTGATTCTTTGTAATAGTTTTGAGACATGACAATAGTGATATGTGAGATATGTTGATGAGTAATTATGCTTAGTAAGAATATTGGTGTTAAGGTTTGTGATTCCCTATGCAAGCATGGAAGTCAATAGTTGTGCTACGAAATTACATACTACTTATGGTGCATTATTCAGTGTTAGTTATGCTTAATGCTCACTTATGTGATTTTCCATTTCTTGGTTGGATGCTTCCCAATATATTTGCTAGCCTTCACTTGTACTAAGTAGAAATACTACTTGTGCATTCAAAATACTTAAACCAAGTTTTGCCATATGAGTCCACTATAACTACCTATATACGGTATTTCCATGCCGTCCCAAGAAAATTTGTATGTGCCATCTCTAAACTTTCAAAATAAAATTTCCTTTTTGTGTGCTCGTACCGCTCATGAAACGGTAGGGGGTGACCGATATTTTTTCATGCTAGATGTGTTATTCGCAACATGAGTTTTTATTCACTTGTCATTGCACGAGAAGATGGTGGTAATAGGGATGCTCAGTCCCAAAATAAAAAAATAAAAAAATACTTTATGTTGTCAAATAATAAAGTCCTTGGAAAGTGTTGGTATGGAAGGCAACCGTGGATTCGGCTAGCCATGGAAAGTGAAAGTATGGTGGAAAAAGGAATAAACTTTATTTCTGATTGGGAACCATGTATGATGCATCTAGTGTGGAAATATATTGAAATCATTTGGTCGTTTTTGTTAACGATCATCTCTACCCCTTCTCTCTTTTCGAGGTGACTCATCTCTTGAGTTTTGTCTTCTTGGTGACTGTTCTTTCCTTTTGTAAGGAGTTGTGCACTCATTGGAGTAGTGTCCGGGCTTCCCACAATTGTAGCAGTTTCGGTCATGACTTGACGAATGCTTATCTTGATATCTTGATTTGGAGCTTCGATCTTTTCTTCTATTCTTGTAGAACTTGCTGAATTTCTTGACCATGAGGCTTATCTCTTGATTTGTGACAAGTTTATCGCTTGAAGTAATGGGATCATCACTTGTGGCTTTGTAAGCACCGCTAGACTTGTGGTGAAGCTCTTCCTTGTCCTTGAGTGTCATCTCATGAGCAACAATCCTTCCAATCACTTTCGTAGGCTTGAGATCTTTGTAGTTGGGCATCATTTGGATCAATGTAAATACGGTGTCATATCTATCATCCAAAGCTCGACGTATCTTCTTGATGATGAATTTGTCGGTCATTTCTTCGCTTCCTAAGCCGACAATCTCATTGGTGATGAGAGCTAGCCTAGAGTACATCTCAACGACTCCTTCACCATCCTTCATCTTGAACTTGTCAAGGCGACTCTAAAGAACATCCAACTTGGATTCTCTCATAGATACGGTACCTTCATGCATATCAACCAAAGTATCCCAAATCTCTTTTGCATTCTCAAGACGACTGATTTTGTTGAATTCTTCGAGGCACGGGCAGTTGAAGAGAATGACACATGCTTGATCATTGAGTTGCAACATCTTCAATTCTTCCGCAGTCACTTCGCGATCCGGTTCCCTTCCATCCGCAAAGAATTCACCTTGCAATCCAGCACGAACAACAGCCCAAACGGCGGGGTTATGACCAAGAAGATGCATTTTCATTTTGTGCTTCCAACTAGCAAAAATAGTGCCATCAAACTATGGACCTCTACGGAGATAATTTCCCTCACTAGAAACCATACTCTCCTAAGTTGTTAAACCAATGCAATGGAGACCAAATCTCTGATACCACTTGTAGGATCGAAAGTAGTGCTAGAGGGGAGTCATTAGACTACTTGACAAAATAAAAATCTACCTTTTCCCAATTTTAAGTGTTGGCACATTTTAGCATTCATAGAAAGTCAAGTACACCCTACACATGCATGTCTATGAGTATAGCAGCGGAAAGTAAATAAAAGCGTGTAAGTAAAGGAAGGGTAGGAAGATCAAACACAATTGGAGACACGATGATTTTTCCCGTGGTTTCGATAGGTGGTGCTATCATACGTCCACATTTATAGAGTCTTGAACCCACAGAGGGTAACAGTCGTGAGAGTCCATGGAGGGCTCCACCCACGGAGGGTTCCACGAAGAAGCAACGTTGACTATACCATGATGGCCTACGTCCATGGAGGACTAGCCTAACTCAGGGTAGATCTTCACAAAGTAGGCGATCTCCTTGCCCTTACAAACTTCTTGGTTCACTCCACAACACGAAGTAGGAGGCTCGCAAGCGACACCTAAACAATCTAGGAGGCACCACCCTCCAAAAGGTAATAGGCTCGATAATGTTGATGAACTCCTTGCTCTTGTGCTTCAAGATGATAGACTCCTCAACACACAATCACTCTCTCGCAGATTTGGCTTTGGTGGAAGAGATTGATTGGGTGGATAGCAAGTTGGGGAGGCTAGAGATCAAGATTCATATGGTTGGAATGGAATGGCATGATCTCAACACATGAGTAGGTGGCTCTCTCTCAGAAAATCAGTTGGTATGAGTGGGGATCTGTTCTGAGTGCTTCTCTTGCGAGTGAGTGGTGGTGGAAGGGTATATATAGGCATCTCCAAAAATCCAACCGTTACACCTAATAAGTCAGACTCGGTGACACCGATGTGTTAATATCGGTGGTACTGTGGGGACCCCGACTCATAAGTCGTGATCACCGAATGCACGTGTACAGTGATCCTAGAGATCAATGCTCACTGAACACACAGAAGCTGAATAAAAAGAGTCTTACATCCACACTTAACGTCTTACAGAAATAATGACCACGAAGGTCTTAGTCTTACATAGATAGGGCCACATGGGCCAAACACTTAAAATAGAACAAGCAGCGGAAATCTTGGTCGAAAGCGTAAACCCATGCCATCTGCCTTAACCTACATGAATTTTGACTGGGAAACGTCCAAGTTCGCATGTTCATCTCCAACAAACTCTTCAACATACTCATGTTCTTCCATGCCTGGCCAATTAAATAACTAGTGGCAAGCCAATGAGTACTTTGAATGTACTCGCAAGCAACCCAAGTTGTGGAACAAGGTTACAATGATGCATGGTATAGCACTAAGTAGGTAAATTTACGGAAAGCTAATTTTGTATGCAAATGACATGATCAAGTAACTAGTGAGCAAGCATCAACAATTAGCAGATATCCATATGAACAAGTTACAGATATCATCATAAGTAGAGGTTGAACACCTTGTGTTCATTCATCATGCTAAGTCATCGGACTTAGATCACTTCCCATGCTAAGTCATCCGACTTAGTTCAAGTACCATCTGTGTCTCCAACACACCCACACACCCATTGTGAAAACATTTGGACGTAGCACAAGAGCGGTCATCCAACTATCCTTGACAGTGGACATGGCTATTCGAATAGTTTTACACTCTGCGGGGGTTGCACACTTTACCCAGAAGACTCGGGGAACTTCCATGTCACCCACGACTCATGGTATTTAACATACCCGAGGTAAGCACCCAAACAATGCATTTCCCATGGTGATACTAAACAAAGAGTCCACTCGTTGATGCCAACCCCCATGATATACATCACTCGTATCATCCACGAGGGCACGCAACGGTGTGCCCTGTGCCCGTAAAGACAACGCATGGCCTTCCACTTGTTGGAAATATGACCTAGAGGCAATAATAAATTGGTTATTATCATATTTCCTTGCTCATAATAATCATTTATTATCCATGGTATAATTATATTGATCGGAAACTCAGATACATGTGTGGATACATAGACAACACCATGTCCCTAGTATGCCTCTAATAGACTAGCTCGTTGATGAAAGATGGCTATGGTTTCCTAGTCATGGACATGAGATGTCATTTGATAATGGGATCACATCATTAGGAGAATGATGTGATGGACAAGACCCAAACTATGAACGTAGCATATGATTGTGTCAGTTTATTGCTACAGTATTCTGCATGTCAAGCATCTGTTCCTATGACCATGAGATCATGCAACTCACTGACACCAGAGGAGTACCTTATGTGTATCAAATGTCGCAACATAACTGGGTGACTCTAAGGGGGCTCTACAGGTATCTCCAAGGGTGTTTGTTGGGTTGGCATGGATCAAGACAAGGATTTGTTACTCCATGTGACGGAGAGGTATCTCAGGGCCCACTCAGTAATACAACATCACAATAAGCCTTGCAAGCAATGTGACTAAGTGTTCTCCACGGGATCTTGTATTACGGAATGGGTAAAGAGACTTTCCGGTAACAAGGTTGAACTAGGTATGGAGATACCGACGATCGAATCTCGGGCAAGTAACATACCGAAGAACAAAGGGAACATCATACGGGATTAACTGAATCCTTGACATAGAGGTTCGACCGATAAAGATCTTCATAGAATATGTGGGAATCAATATGGACATCCAGGTACCGCTATTGGTTATTGACCGTAGAGGTGTCTCGGTCATGTCTACATAGTTCTCCAACCCGCAGGGTTTGCACACTTTAGGTTCGGTGATGTTTCTGTAGTATAGAGTTATGTATGGTGGTGACCAAAGGTTGTTGAGAGTCCTAGATGAGACCCCGGACATCGCGAGGATCTCCGTAATGGTCCGGAGGTAAAGATTGATATATAGGAAGTCCTGTTTTGGTCGTCGGAAAAGTTTCGGGCTCATCGGTAGTGTATCGAGAGTGCCGGGAGGGTACCGGAGGACCATCGGGAGGGGTGTCACGCCCTGAGGGGCCTCATGGGCTGTGGGTGGAGACAAACCAGCCCCTGGTGGGTTGGCAAAAGCCTCCAATAAAGCCCATGAGTTTTGAGAAGGAAAAAATCCAAAGGTGGAGAGGTGGAAAGAGTTTCCAAGTGGAAACCAGGAATCCTACTCCTAATAGGATTGGAGAAGGACTCCTCCACCTCCAATTTTGGCCAGATCTCGAGGGTTTGAGGCTGCCTCCTCCCCTCCCTCCCTCCTATATATACTAGAGGATTCAGAGGGAAGAGCTAACCCTAATTGCCACGTGCTGCCCTCTTCTTCCTCTATATTTGTTTCTCCTCTAGATTAGTTCTGCGGTGCTTAGGCGAAGCCCTGCAGGATTAGTTCACTAGCACCGCCACCATGCTGTTGTGCTGCCGGAGAACTCATCTACCTCTCTGGTCCCTCTTGCTGGATCAAGAAGGCGGAGATCGTCCCTGTGATGTATGTGTGCTGAACGCGGACGTGCCGTCTGTTCGGCGCTAGATCGGAAGGACAGTGATCAAGATCGCAAGACGATTCGTGATTGGATCGCGGGACGGATCGTGATGAGATCATGGGACGGATCGTGATTGGATCGCGGGACAGATCGTGATAGGATCGCGAGATGCTCAGCGATTTGGATCGCGAAGATGTTCGACTACATCAACCGCATTTCTTAACGCTTCCCGCTTAGCGATCTACAAGGGTATGTAGATTCACTCTCCCTCTCGTAGATGCTCATCACCATGTATAGATCTTGCGTGCGCGTAGGAAATTTTTTGTTTCCCATGCAACGTTCCCCAACACCACTCTGGGATGACCCCGTCTCAAGAGTGACCACTTCACTCTTGCCACTAGTAATGCGGGCTCCTTGCTAGCATCAACCATAGTAATCAACAAAGCCCCTTCCCATAAGGGGTATCGTGGTCGTACATGTAAGCTTGGGATAACGGTCTTAACTTACACCAATCCATTTTCGAAAACCACAACACTCACTTGTCCCGGTACACCACTTCTTTCTCAAGTGGTCACCCATCTCATCATCATCTCCCTCGTGCATTAGTGGCACTCGACGAGGTTTTCGAAAAATCTTTGAAATCATTTCTTTTCTTTCCATCAGCATGCATAAGTCCCATCCCATTTGCGTAGCATCTATTAGCAACCTAACTACTCCCACCCGCATAACCCTCATAAGGTGGTAGGGTCATGCATGATGCAAGTGTCAATGGAAACGTATCGGAGGCATCCCACCAAAAGGGGAACACCACATCACACGATCAATTATGATGAAAGTAAAGTGTTATATGACATGCAATAAAATGGTTTCTCATCATGGTCAAAGGGCTGCTTGCCTGGCTCAACAAACTCTCCGGGGTCTTCGAAGTCTTCGGGTCCAACTTCTTCGTCAACTGCGCAATCTATCGTCGCGAAATAAAGCGATAAAAATAAGCAATCACACAAAACAGAGCACACAAACTACTATCAAAAATGTTAACCTGCTCTGATAAATATCCAATGTCATACTAAAAATACTTTCCTAGGTTTTTGTTTTGAAAAACATTTTAGAAATTAAATAACAGAGGCAAAAAGGTGCCTAAATATAGGTTTTAAAATAAAACAGTACTAAAAATAATTTCAAACATTTTTATAGATGGCACTATTAAATTCTAGGGATTATTTCAATATTTTAGGTGAAGGAATTATTGGATTTGGACTAATATTTTATTCTGTGGGATTTTCAGAAAAATCCACAAAAAAAGAAAAAGAAAAGGACTCCGAGCCAACTAGGCCAAAATAGTCCTAGTTGGGCCGGCCTGCGGCCGAGCCGGGGCACACGCGCCATCAGGGTTCAAACCCGACAGGCGGGCCCCAGGTGCCAGAGAGAGAGGGAGGCGGGAGGGGGAGGCATGAGAGGAGTGAGGGACTAACGACCTGGCCCCATTGGCAGGTCGTCGTCTACCTCGGGCCAGGGGCTGGCGGAGCTCACCGGCGGCGAAAGGAGGCGCGGCGAGGGCAGGCGATGGCGGGAACGGACTCGGGGAGGAGCTGTCGTTCCAGGGGAGGTCTAAGGGAGGCCGGAGATGGCCAGAGTTGCCGACGGCGAGCACCCACGGCGGAGATGGCTTTGGGAGGTGGTCGCCGGGGGCGTTCCAGGCTGCAAAGAGGACACGGAGGAGGGGGAAACACGTCAGCGTGGCGAGGGAGGACTAGCCGGAGAAGAAAGAGTGCCGGAGGACGCCGTTACCAAGAGATCGACGGTGGCGACGCGCGGCGATCTCTGGTCGATCCCGAGCGCTTCGAGCACGGGGAGGAGCGGGGGCTTTGCGGGTGGTCAATGGAGGAGGAGAGGGGGCCAGAGAGGGGGAGAGAGCTTGGGGGAGGCCCTTAAATAGGTGGCCCTCGGTCCACCGTGCTTGGGTGTGCCCGCGAGCTTGTGGCCAGGGCCAGAGGCCATGGGAGAGAGAGGGGGGTGAGTCAGGGGCGCTCCTGGGATTGGTCTAGGCCGAGGGGGAGGAGAGAGAGGCAAGGGAGCGCGCGCGTGCAAGCCCCGCGGTTGGCCAGGTTGGGCGGCCGCGACACGTGCGAGGAGGGCCAGAGGAGGGGAAGAGAGGAGGGGCCTGAAATGGTGGCGTGGCACGGACACCGAGGCCAACCATCTGGCGAGAGGGGGGAGCCTGAGGTGGTCGGGGCCATGCTGTGGCCAATAGCTACAGTGCCTGTCAGCACTGTAGCATGCTCTAGAGCGCACGTTTGGCATGCCACGGCATGCCAACGGCGTCTTCTGTGTGGCCTCTCATGCCTAGGGGATCTAGGGGGAGTTAACAATGGAGAAAAGGGCATGGGATGCTCTGGTGATGCCTTAGGAGATAAGGAATAGGGAAGAGGGGTAGAAATGGTGTTGTCCAGAGGGGTAAATGGGGGTTTTACCCCACCTACCAGTGGTTGGGTGACCTGAGATTCTTCCTAAGGGTGAAAGGTGACTACAAGAGACTCTGGTAAAATTTTGGAGGCAAGGGTAAATGGGAAAGGGGTGGAAATGCTGGTTTTACCATTTCACCAGAAGGTGTTTGATGGTGTTTTGGGCAAGAAGATGATTCCACCTTACTGGGATATTTACCAGGGTCAAAGGCTAGGAATAAATGAGAGGATTCACCAAGTTTTAGCTCAAGTGGGAAAAGTTGACAATGGAGATTTGATGAACCCTAGAAATTGGCAGAATCAGATTTCTATAGATCCAATGATGCTAGGATTTACCCTTGATGCACCACTTAGTGTATCATCACTATTTGGCCATTAGAGCATGCCCATAAAGTATGAGGCCAAGAGGAGACACTTCACAATGTAAAGTTGCTCAAATTTGATTCTGGACAGTAATGGTTTTGGGATGGTTTGATGAACCAAACCTACTTGTATTTAGATGAAACTTTGCAAGATCATCACTCATGATAGGTTGACTTGCTAGAATTTTCTTGGAATTAATTGAGAATATTTCTTATAGAAACATTTCAAACATTTGATCTGAACATAAAGGGTTTTGAGGGGTTTTGCCTATGATCTGATCATGCCCTTGTGTTGATACTCATATATATGGAAAATATATGTCCACTGAGTTTCTCTAAATTTTATCAAATATTTTCAAAGCATTTAAATAATTTTCCATAGGAAAAACCATTTCTGGCCTTAAGAAAAAGCCTTTAAATAAAATATGAAAATAATCTTTAAAAATAATATTTGGTGATTTTGGGAAGTCATACATATAGTAGGTTTGAAATAAATCCTTTGGGAAAGAAGGGTCCACCTAAATTGAGGACTTGTGGTGCAAACCTCATTTCAGGGGGTTTTGGAGGCTTAAATTAAATAAATCATTTTTGGTTGAAACAAAATTTGATAAAAAATAGTTTTGGGCACTATTCACATGGCATGATCATTAGTCAAGAGGCTTGGGACAAGAAAGATGAGGATGAAGTGGAATAGAATCTAGGAGTGCCATATAACACAATCATCAAGCAAGCAAACAACATAGCAAACAAGCATAGGCACTATGAAAAAAAATTAGTTGGCTCCAAATTTTATAAATCCAGACGTAACAATGTGCTACAAACATAGGGTGTGACAGAACTTCCCCCCTTACAAGAATCTCGTCCCCGAGATTCCTAGGCTAAGCGATAAAAATGTAAGGGAACTCCGATCTAAGATAATCTTCATGCTCCTAGGTTGCTTCTGCTTCCATGTGGTTGCTCCACTGGACCTTGAAGTACTTGATGGTGCGGCTTCGGGTGCAGCGCTCAGCTTCATCCAAAATGTGAACTGGCCTCTCACGATATGAGAGATCTGGCTGAAGATCGATGGCTTGATGGTCGATGTCCTTGTAGAGGTCGGGGCGGTTGGGAACTTGCAGACGCTTCCGAAGCTATGACACATGAAAAACATTGTGCACATCCGACAGCTCGGAAGGTAACTCTAGCTGATATGCAACTTCTCCTCACCTGTCGGTGATCTTGAAGGGGCCGATGAATCTTGGTGCGAGCTTCCCTTTGACGTGGAAATGCTTGTTCCCTTTGAGAGGCGTGACTTGGAGGTAAACATGGTCCCCAACACGGAAACTCATGTCTCGGTGGTGTGAGTCGGCGTAGCTCTTCTGCCTAGTCTTGGCGGTCTCAAGGCATTCTCGGATAAGTTGAACTTGCTCTTCGGCTTCATGGAGGATGTCTGGCCCAAAAACTAATCCTTCTCCGGTCTCTGACCAGTTGATGGGAGTACGACACTTGTGTCCATACAACACCTCAAATGGTGCCATCTGAAGACTCGACTGATAGTTGTTGCTGTAGGAGAACTCGGCGAATGGTAGGTAATCTTCCCACTTGGCTCCATATGCTAAAACACAAGCTCGGAGCATGTCTTCGAGTATCTGATTTACTCGCTCTGTTTGCCCACCAGTCTGAGGGTGAAATGCAGTGCTGAAGGAGAGCTTGGTTCCCAACGCTTCTTGGAACCTATTCGAGAATCTTGAGGTAAACTGGGTCCCTCGGTCTGACACAATCTCCTTAGGAACCTCATGGAGGCTCACAATCCGGTTAATGTAGAGGGTGTCTAACTGGTTCCTATTGTAGGTCGTCTTGATAGGAATGAAGTGGGCTACCTTGGTCAGGTGGTCGATAATGACCCAAATGGAATCATGTCCTTTGCTTGACCTCTGCAAACCGGTGATGAAATCCATCCTGACTTTATCCCACTTCCATTCAGGCACTTTGAGGGGATGCAGTAGTCCAGCGGGTCGCTGATGCTCAGCCTTGACCCTCTGGCATATGTCACACTTAGCCACAAACGTGCCTATCTCCCGTTTCATGCCATGCCATCAGAATCTTGCCTTGAGGTCTTGATACATCTTGGTTCCTCCAGGCTGGATGGAGTATGGAGTGTCAGGAGCTTCTTGCAAGATCAAGTTCTTGAGCTCTTCTTTGTTGGGTATGCAGATGCGGTTCCCAAACCATACAACTCCTTGTTCATCCACTGAGAATCCTGGGGCCTTGCCTGCCTTGATCTTCCTCTTGATGCCTTCAATGCTCTCGTGTCCCTTCTGAGCTTCCTTAATATCATCCATCAAGGTAGGCTTTGCTTCGAGGTTGGCGAGGAATCCTGGTGCAACTAGTTCCAAGCCGAAGCTCTCAAGTTCTTCATACAGGGCAGGTAGCCTTTCCTTAATCATAGCATTCAAGGAACAAGCCTTTTTGCTCAAGGCATCTGCTACCACATTGGCCTTTCCGGGGTGGTACTGAACACTGAGGTCTTAATCCTTGATCAATTCCAACTATCCTTGCTGCCTCATGTTCAACTCCTTTTGAGTGAAGATATACTTCAAACTCTTGTGGTCTGTGAATATCTCACATCGCTTCCCTAGAAGGTAATGTCACCATGTCTTCAAGGCATGAACCACGACTGCCAACTCGAGATCATGAGTGGTGTTGTTCTCTTCATGCGAGCGTAGTTGTATGGATAGATATGCTACAACTCTGCCATCTTGCATCAGAACACCTCCAAGTTCAGTTCTTGATGCATCACAATATATCACAAGCTCCTTGTGAATATCAGGGGTGGCCAAAACAGGGGATGTGGTCAATCTCTTCTTGAGCTCCTGGAAGCTTTCCTCGCACTTAGCAGTCCATTTGAACTTCTTGTCCTTCTTCAAAAGCTGGGTCATGGGTCGGGCAATGCTTGAGAACCCTTCCACGAACTTGCGGTAATATCCCGCGAGTCCGAGGAAGCTCTTGACTTCCTTCACGGTGGTTGGGGTTTGCCACTCAGTCACGGCTTAAATCTTGGAAGGATCCACTGAGAATCCTTCTGCAGTCAACACATGGCCCAAGAATCCAACTTCATGCAGCCAAAATTCACACTTACTAAACTTGGCATAAAGCTGGTGCTCTCGAAGCTTCTCTAGGACCAATCTCAAGTGTTCCTCATGTTGTTCATCAGACTTGGAGAAGACGAGTATGTCATCAATGAAGACAACAACGAACTTGTCCAAGTACTCCATGAAGACTTTATTCATGAGGTACATGAAGTAGGTAGGGGCATTAGTTAACCCGAATGACATAACCGTGTATTCATACAGGCCATACGGGTTATGAATGCCGTCTTCGGAATGTCTTGGGGTTTGATCTTCAGCTGGTAGTACCCAGACATGAGGTCGATCTTGGAGAACACCTTGGCTCCGTTCAACTGATCAAACATGTCTTCAATGTTGGGGAGTGGGTACTTGTTCTTTATTGTGACCTCATTGAGAGAATGGTAATCGACACAATGTCTGATAGTCCCGTCCCTCTTAGACACAAACAGAACAGGCGATCCCCAAGGAGAGGCACTAGGGCGAATAAATCCCTTTTATGAGCTGCTCTGCCAGTTGCTTCTTCAACTCGGCCAACTCTTCGGATCCCATCCTATAGGCCTTCTTATAGATGAGCCTTGATCTGGGCATAAGCTCAATGATGAACTCTATGTCGTGGTCAGGAGGCATTTCGGGCAGCTCATCAGGAAACACATCCGGGTACTCACATGCCACTGGCACTTGATCCAACTCAACTCCCGATAGGCAGTTAGCATGGGGGGCTTGAGTGGAGGCAGGGTTGGGAACATACTTGACTTCCACTCCTTGGCTATTGGTCATGGTGACAATCCTTTTGGCATAGTCTAGCATGCCTTGGTGCTTGGTCAACCAATTCATGCCAAGGATTACGTCCAAGCCGGGTGAATCCAGAACTATAAGGTCTGCTAGGAAGTCTACCACGTTGATGTCAATCTTCACTCCCTTACACCCTATCCCAGACTTCATAACTGAACCGAGGGTTTGTATCAACATACGACTACCCAGGGGTGTAGGTTTCATGCCACTCTCTAGTGCAAACTTTTGGGTGACAAAAGAATGCGAAGCTCCACAATCAAACAATACTATTGTTGGGGTTGAGTTGACGAGGAACGTACCCTGTATGAAGTCCGGGTCTTCCTGGGCTTCCTCTGCGGTGACGTGATTCACACGACCCTTGCCATTGTTGGGCTGGTTGCGGGGAGCTGGGTTCCTTGGTGGTGCTCCACGGGCTTGACCTTGGTTTGGCGCATTGGGGCGTGGTGCATCTGGCTTCCTGTTGGGGCAAAGCTTAGAGATGTGTCCAGACAGACCACATCCAAAGCAAGTGACCTGCCCCGGGTTGTTGTTGAAGTTTCTACCACCATTGTTGTTATTGGGGTTGTTATTGTAGGCTGGCCTGGGATTGGCATACTGCTGAGGCTGGTAGCTCGGACGAGGTGCAGGAGGTCTAGACTGTTGCGGCTGATAGGTTGGCTTGGATGGGGCTAGCTGCCAGGGGCGAGGCTTCTGGTTGCTTGAGCTTCCCTTGCTGATCATCTTGCGCTTGTGAGTGTCGTCAATGGCACGACGCTTGTCTTCTAGCATGAGGGCCTTGTTCACTAGGTCAAAAAAGGTACGACAGTCGCAAACAATGAGCTGATACTGCTGGACCTGTTGGAGTCCTTCCATGAAGCGTTCCTTCTTGGCAGCCTCGGTGCTGACATCTTCAGGTGCATTCCTCGACAAAAGGTTGAACTTCTACAGGTACTCCTTGACAGAGCCACTTTCTTGCTTTAGCACTCGGAATTCTCTCTTCTTGATAGCCATGATCCCAGAAGGAATGTGGGAAGTGCGGAATCCTTCCTTGAAGTCGTTCAACGTGATCACATGTTCTCCTCGCATGACCTTGAATCCATCCCACCAAGCTCGGGCGGTACCTCCGAGGCAGTGAGAGGCATAAAGCACCTTCTCATGATCCTCATTGCAGTTGACCAATGCAAGGAGGTCCTCGATGGTGGGATCCAGTCATCAGCATCCAATGGTTCAGCAGTCTCGGTGAATGTTGGGGCGAGTTCCTCATGAACTCAGACAACATGGAGCAGCCATTGCCATTCCTGCCTTGCTACTGGTTGTTCACAAGGGCCTGAGCCAACTGCTAGATAGCAGCATTATTGGCTTGGCGCTCCTCCCGGAGAACTTGGAGAAACTGAGCTATGGTCATGTTCTCTGGTGGAGGTGGTGGCGGGGGAATGTTGCCTTGTGGCTGCTCTTGGTGTCCTCCAGCATGAGCAGCCCCACCAGCTCCCTATTGCTGGCTCGAGTTGCCAGCTTTAGGGTTGGTGAAGGAGCTATTGCGAGTAACAGTCACCATCCTGTTTGGAGCAGCCAAGTCAAACAACTAGGATTGACAAGAGGAAAGCAATAACGGGAAAAGCGCGCCTAAGGGGTTCAATCAAGTGCAAGTGTGTTGAAACAAAGGTCGAAAGACCAACATATATTAAGATAGACGATGGAGTCGCTTACATGTTGCCTAAGGCAAAAGCGCAGATTGCATTGGAACACAAACAACAACAAACAAACAACAAGCACACATGGTTTCATATGGACCATTACACGGACTCGACTTCGCATGAGGGATACATGACTGATCCTACCATAGGGGTTCTCGGACTCAGGTGGTGGAGTGCTCAGTCTCATAGTCACGCTCCTCTGGGTCTTCCTCCTGTTCATCATTTGAACGGGCATCGTTCCCGGTTTAAGGGGTTGGAGAACGAGGAGGTCCATCCTGACGACGCTTTGTAGGCGGGTCGGTGAAGAGCTCATGGTACTCCTTCGCACTCATGCGATGACTACGCGTAGGTGCAACGCTAGCTGGGGGTACTCCTCCTCGATAAGTGATAGTTGGTCGTCCCTCGGGGGCTCCATCCTTCTTGATCTTGTCTCGCTTCGTCTTGGCTTGTCGAAGTATCTCTTGGGTGTGGTGAAGTTCCTCGCGGAGCTTCACAGACTCCTTCATCAAGTTGTGATGCAGACTATCGGCGGAGAGGCTGAAGTAGGTCTGGAACCTGAGTGGTGTGCCATCTTCCTTGGTCGGAATCAGCGTCCAACTCTCGCCAAAGTCATCCTTCCTGAAGGGAAGGTAGTGAGTAGCTGGCTCGTCATCCATCTCTGGAATGATGTCTCGAAGGTGCAGGAGTGCCTTGCATGCAGCTGTCTCGACGGCAAACATCACGGTCTCCATCATTGGTCCTTCAAAGAACCAACTGGTTGGGGAGTTTTTGCCTTCACGACCACGTCTATGTGGTACTCGTTCGTGACGGCATCGACCCAGTGCTCGTGGTAGATGAAAATGGGTGGTTGGCGAAACTGGCACTTCTCCAGGCTATCCCCAAGGAGTAAGGGAAAGCCGGATGTCAGGAGGGCTTCGGGTACGACGGCCATCTACAAAAGTTTGAAAGGAGGAGAGTCAGCAGAGTGTTTTGTGAAGATGAGAAGAGGTAAATAGTGCAGGATCCCTAAGTACAAATGCTAGGTGTAGTTTTGAAAGTTGGTTTTATCCTAACTAATGTCCATGCTAACTAAGGGCTTCCTACAGTCAGGATGGCTCTGATACCAGCTCTATGGGGACCCCGACTCATAAGTCGTGATCACCGAATGCACGTTTGTAGTGATCCCAGAGATCAATGCTCACTGAACACACAGAAGCTGAATAACAAGAGTCTTACATCCAAACTTAACGTCTTACACAAATAATGACCACGAAGATCTTAGTCTTACATAGATAGGGCCACACGGGTCAAACACTTAAAATAGAACAAGCAGCGGAAATCTTGGTCGAAAGCGTGAACCCATGCCATCTGCCTTAGCCTATAAGCATTCTGACTGGGAAGCGTCCTAGTTCACATGTTTGTCTCCAATGAACTCTTCAACATACTCCTGTTCTTCCATGCCTGGCTAATTAAATAACCAGTGGCAAGCCGATGAGTACTTTGAATGTACTCGCAAGCAACCCAAGTTGTGGAACAAGGTAACAATGATGCATGATATAGCACTAAGTAGGTAAATTTGTGGAAAGCTAATTTTGTATGCAAATGACATGATCAAGTAATTAGTGAGCATGCATCAACAATTAGTAGATATCCATATGAACAAGTTACAGATGTCATCATAAGTAGAGGTTGAACACCTTGTGTTCATTCATCATGCTAAGTCATTGGACTTAGATCACTTCCCATGCTAAGTCATCGGACTTAGTTCAAGTACCATCTGTGTCTCCAACACAACCACACACCCGTTGTGAAAACATTTGGATGTAGCACAAGAGCGGTCATCCAACTGTCCTTGATCGTGGACACGGCTATTCGAATAGTTTTACACTCTTCAGAGGTTGCACACTTTACCCACAAGACTCGGGGAACTTCCGTGTTATCCATGACTCGCGGTATTTAACATACCCGAGGTAAGCACCCGAACAATGCCTTTCCCATGGTGATACTAAACAAAGAGTCCACTCGTTGGTGACATCCCCCATGATATACATCACTCGTATCATCCATGAGGGCACGCAACGTGTGCATGGTGCCTGTAAACATAGCGCATGACCTTCCACTCTGGGATGACCCCATCTCAACAGTGACCACTTCACTCTTGCCACTAGTAATGCGGGCTCCGTGCTAGCACCTACCATAGTAATCAACAAAGCCTCATCCCACAAGGGGTATCGTGGTTGTACATGTAAGGTTGGGATAACGGTCGCAACTTACACCAATCCGTTTTCGAAAACCACAACACTCACTTGTCCCAGTACACCACTTCTTTCTCAAGTGGTCACCCATCTCATCATCATCTCCCTCGAGCATTAGTGGCACCCGACGGGGTTTTTGAAAAATCTTTGAAATCATTTCTTTTCTTTCCGTCACCATGCATAAGTCCCATCCCATTTGCGTAGCATCTATTAGCAACCTAACTACTCCCACCTACATAACCCTCATAAGGTGGTAGGGTCATGCACAATGCAAGTGTCAATGGAAACGTAGGAAGCATCCCACCGAAAGGGGAACACCACATCACATGATCAATTATGATGAAAGTAAAGTGCTATATGACATGCAATAAAATGTTTCTCATCATGGTCAAAGGGCTGCTTGCCTGGCTCAACAAAGTCTCCGGGGTCTTCGAAGTCTTCGGGTCCAACTTCTTCATCAACCGCGCAATCTATCATCGCGAAATAAAGCGATAAAAATAAGCAAGCACACAAAACAGAGCACACAAACTATTATCAAAAATGTCAACCTACTCTGATAAATACCCAATGTCATACTAAAAATAGTTTCCTAGGTTTTTGTTGTGAAAAACATTTTAGAAATTAAATAACAGAGGCAAAAAGGTGCCTAAATATAGGTTTTAAAATAAAACAGTACTAAAAATAATTTCAAACATTTTTATAGATGGAACTATTAAATTCTAGGGATTATTTCAAGATTTTAGGTGAAGGAATTATTGTATTTGGAGTAATATTTTATTCTGTGGGATTTTCAGAAAAATTGACAGAAAAAGAAAAAGGAAAGGCCTCAGAGCCAACTGGGCCAAAATAGTCCTAGTTGGGTCGGCTTGCGGTCGAGCCAGGCCTGGGCAAGTCGGGGCGCACGCGCTGTCAGGGTTCAAACCCGATAGGTGGGCCCCAGGCGCCAGAGAGAGAGGGAGGCGGGAGGGGAGTGAGGGACTGACGACTTGGCCCCACTAGCGGGTCGTCATCTACCTCAGGCTAGGGGCTGGCGGAACTCACCGGCGGCGAAAGGAGGCGCGGTGAGGGCAGGCTATGGCGGGAACGGACTCGGAGAGGAGCCGCCATTCCAGGGGAGGTCGAAGGGAGGCCGGAGGTGGCTGGAGTTGCCGGCGGCGAGCACCCACGACGGAGATGGCTTTGGAAGGTGGTAGTCGGGGCCGTTTTAGGATGCAAAGAGGACAGGGAGGAGGGGGAAACACGTCAGCATGGCGAGGGAGGACTAGACGGAGAAGAAAGAGGGCCGAAGGACGCCGTTACCAGGAGATCGACGGTGGCGATGCCGCGGCGATCTCCGGTTAATCCCGAGCTCTTCCATCATGGGGAGGAGCGGGGGCTTTGCGGGTGGTTAATGGAGGAGGAGAGGGGCTAGAGAGGGGGAGAGAGCTCGAGCGAGGTCCTTAAATAGGCGTCCCTTGGTCCACCATGCTTGGGTGCGCCTGTGAGCTCGTGGCCGGGGCCATAGGCCATCGGAGAGAGGGGGGGCGAGTCAAGGGCGCTCCTGGGACTGGTCTAGGCCGAGGGAGGAGGAGAGAGAGGCAGGGGAGCACGCGCGTGCGAGCCCCGTGGTTGGCCGTCTCGGGCAGTCGCGGAGCGTGAGAGGAGGGCCGGAGGAAGGGAAGAGATGAGGGGTCTGACATGGTGGCGTGGCGCGGGCGCCGAGGTCGACCATCTGGCGAGAGGGGGGAGCCCGAGGTGGTCGGGGCCATGCAGTGGCCAACGGCTACAGTGCCTATCGGCACTGTAGCGCGTCAGAGCGCGCGTTTGGCATGCCACGGCATGCCAACGACGTCTTGTGTGTGGCCTCTCATGTCTAGGGGATCTAGGGGGAGTTAACAATGAAGAAAAGGGCATGGGATGCTCTGGTGAGGCCTTAGGAGATAAGGAATGGGGAAGAGGGGTAGAAATGGTTTTGTCCAGAGGGGTAAATGGGGGTTTTACCCCACCTACCAGTGGCTGGGTGACCTAAGATTCTTACTAAGGGTGAAAGGTGACTACTAGAGACTCTGGTAAAATTTTGGAGGCAAGGGTAAATGGGAAAGGGGTGGAAATGTTTGTTTTACCATTTCGCCAGAAGGTGTTTGATGGTGTTTTTTGAAATAAGATGATTCCACCTCACTGAGATATTTACCAGGGTCAAAGGCTAGGTAGAAATGAGAGGATTCACCAAGTTTTAGCTCAAGTGGGAAAAGTTGACAATGGAGATTTGATGAACACTAGAAATTGGTAGAAACAGATTTCTGTAGATCCAATGATGCTATGCTTTTACCCTTGATGCACCACTTAGTTTATCATCACTATTTGTCTATTAGAGCATGCCCACAAAGTTTGAGGCCAAGGGGAGACACTTCACAATGTAAAGTTGCTCAAATTTGATTCTGGACAGGAATGGTTTTGGGATGGTTTGATGAAGCAAACCAACTTGGATTGAGATGAAACTTTGCAATATCATCACCCATGATAGTATTGACTTGCTAGAATTTTCTTGGAATTTATTGAGAATATTTCTTATAGAAATATTTCAAAAGTTTGATCTGAACAGAAAGGGTTTTGAGGGGTTTTGCCTATGATCTGAGCATGCCCTTGTGTTTATACTCATATATATGGAAAATACATGTCCACTGAGTTTCTCTAAATTTTCTCAAATATTTTCAAAGCATTTAAATAATTTTTCCCTAGGAAAAAACATTTGTGGCCTTAAGAAAAAGCCTTTAAATAAAATATGAAAATAATCTTTAAAAATAATATTAGGCGGTTTTGGGAAGTCATACATATAGTAGGTTTGGAATAAAGCCTTTGGGAAAGAAGGGTCCACCTAAATTGAGTACTTGTAGTGCAAACCTCATTTCAAGGGGTTTTGGAGGCTTAAATTAAATAAATCATTTTTGTTTGAAACAAAATTTGATAAAAAATAGTTTTGGGCACTATTCACATGGGATGATCATTAGGCAAGAGGTTTGGGACAAGAAAGATGAGGATGAAGTGGAATAGAATCTGGGAGTGCCATATAACACAATCATCAAGCAAGCAGACAACATAGCAAACAAGCACAAGCACTATGAAAAAGTTTTAGTTGGCTACAAATTTTATACATCCAAACATAAAAATGTGCTACAAACATAGAGTGTGACAGGTATCGATTTGCCTCAAAGGTAGCAAGTTCTCAATCTCGGTGAGACCGATATATAAAACTCGGTTGCACCGATAAGGTGACCAACGGTCAGATTGCCAAACTCGGTGATGCCAATTCAACAAACTCAATGGTACCGATTTTGTGAATTTGCGTAACAGAAAGTTGGCAACCCAAACTTGGTGGCACTAAAGCAGAATCGGTTGCACCGAAGGGCTAGTGTTTGGCTGAGTCTGTATGAGGCTGAGAATCGATGGTACCAAGTGGAAAGTGTTGGTTGCGCCGATTTTGGATATTTGGCTTTGGACAAACTTTTGTGGAAGAGATTGTTGGTGTATGTGGTTACTATCACTTGTGCATGTATGAGCATTTTGTTCACCAACAGTACCTTACCCCCTTTTGATAGTATTGGCTTTCCTATGGACTCAAAGTGATTTATCACAAAGTAAAATGTAGAATCCTCTTGCTTGAAGCTTTGCCAAACTATTTCCTTGCATCTTGGGGTATTCCACAATCCTAATGCCAACTCATCATTGAACTTTTTGTGAAACATGCTTAGTGGAAACATTAGTTCAATGACATATATGTTGTTATTAATTACCAAAACCACCAAGGGAGTAAATGTGCTTTTAGCAACAATGGAGCTTTCAGAAGGATAAGAGATGAGGCTTCTTGGGGAAGAAGACCCCTTATATAGTGGGTGGGGTAATCTGTCTGTTACCCTATGTACCTGCCACAGAGAAGCGGTAGTACCGCTGGCAGGGGCGTTACTACCGTCCATCTGTGAACAAGAGCACCAGCAGAAGGACCGATGGTAGTACCGCTTAGTCCTACCGCCCCTACTACCGCTGCGGCTGGGTGCTGGCACAGGGCACCAGACACTCCCAGATACATATCTCATGCCTCGCGAGAGGTGCCCAGCCCTGCCCTCTTTCCCTCAGTAGTACTACCACCAGCTGGGGCGGAAGTACCGGCTGCGCATGGTACTATCGCTTCCCAGAGCGGTACTACTGCTGAGAGACAGAAAGAGAGAGCAAGGCAGGGACAGATACTCCATGTTGCCGGGAAACGAATGGGGGTGCGAGTGTGTACGTGATGACTCCTCCCAACCTTTCCAACTACAGACCCCTCTTGATAGTATGGATTTTCCTATGACTTAAGTCCACCGACACTAAATCATCGAAAAGACACCGTCTTTTTTAGCTTCCTAAGGGGTAAGATAATCGTCTCGTGCCACCTCATATTCTCTGGAAGCTTAATGCACATGATTAGTTCGCAAATGTATTGTCAGCAATCACCAAAACCATTAGGGTATATATATGCCCTTAGAGGGTGGAATAACCACGTACACATATTCATTTGCACTATTGTTCCTTTCCCGCATCGACAGAGTTGCTCCTTAGTTCTTCTGTGATTTGCTTCTGAAGGCCCCAATCGGTAGTACCGCTCAAGACTGTGATAGTACCGCTGCCCAATACCGCTTATAAGCGACAGTACCATTGTCTAGTACCGCGTGTACTACCGTTGCATCTGGGGACTTGACTTTTCGTGTCGGGTTGCGCAACAGTGTGGTGGTAGTACGGGAGGTAGTACCGCTTACGCGTGGTAGTACCGCCGCCCACTACCGCTCCACTTCTGCTTCCTTTGGGACCCAACCCGCTCTCAACGGTGGTAGGGCGGTAGTGGGTGCACAACACTACGGCTTGTATGTCGTAGTAGCTTTCTCCTAAGCGATAGTACCGCCTGTGCGGTACTGCCACACATCTCTTGTCCTGCCCTGCCTCTGTGGGCTCCTGAGCTGCAACCCTAACAGTGGTACCGTTAGGGTGAGCGGTAGTATCGCTCCGGTGGCACTACCGCCTCGTGGCCATGTGCCATTGCACTACTCTACGAGTACTGTCGCCCGAGCGGTAGTACCGCTTGTGTGTGGGCTGAGAGGAGGATAACAGTAGGATTCCTTCCCACTATAAATAGGGGGTCTTCTTCCCAAAGAAGACCCACCTCTTCCTCCCCCAAACTCCATTGTTTCTCAAAGCTCCATTTTCTCCAGATCTCTCTCCCTAGCCAACAAAACATGTTGATTCTCTAGGGTTTATTGAGTGGGCCCTGATCTACACTTCCACCAAGAGAAATTTAATCCCCCCCCACTAATGCCTTGAGGATCTTGTTACTCTTGGCTATTTGAGCACCCTAGACGGTTGAGATCACCTAGGAGCCACAATACATTATGGTGAAGCTTAGTGGTGGTGTTGGGAGCCTCCAATTCAGTTGTGGAGATTGCCCCAACTTGGTTTCTAAAGGCTCGGTCGCCGCCTTCAAGTGCACCACTAGTAGAATCACGACATCTTGCATTGTGCGAGGGCGTGAGGAGAATACGGTGGCCCTAGTGGCTTCTTGGGGAGCATTGTGCCTCCACACCGCTGCAACGGAGACATACTTGCCCTCAAAGGGAAGGAACTTCAGTAACACATCCTCGTCTTTACCGGCTCTACTTGTGGTTACTTCTTACCTTTACTTTGTGCAAGCTTATTTGTGTTGTATACTTTGCTTGCTCGTTTTGTTGTTGTTATTGTTAGCATCATATAGGTTGCTCAACTAGCTGCATGTCTAGACAACCTATTTGTTGCTTAACCAAATTTGTGAAGAAAAGCTAAAAAATACTAGTTGCCTCTTCACCCCCTCTAGTCAACCATATCTATCCTTTCACCCTTCAACAACAATGGGTTGATGACTAGCAGGGATAGACAGCGTCGAATCGAACGGAAAGGTGGCCATCACATTCGGGGGGTGGAGTGACAGTCGATTTTGGTGGGATTGCGAATGTGAGTTCTATGAGCAGGCGAGGGGTGTTCGAGACGGATGGAGAGGAATGCATGGAGGCATTGTAAAGCCATGTGCCTACCCAAGGGAGATGAATACGGGATGGGGGACCAATGCCATTAGACGCAAGTGCGCATACTGAGGGTTGATTGAGCTGACTTTAATTCGCGGTAGGGAAGGAATTAGATTCAAACTAATGTCACGAGACCCTCTGGTCAATGATCACTCCAGGGAGCGTCATCCTCGGCTGAAACTGCCGAAATAATGGCATCTGATCTAAAATTGGATCGACGGGGATAACAAAAAACACGAGGAGATCTAAGAACTTGCGCATTATGATTTTCTAGGATGTGAATTGAAAATACCGCGGGATCACTAGAAGTGTATGTCTAGAGGGGGGTGAATAGACTACTAGCAGTAATTTAAAACTACCTTAAGCACAAGTTCAAGGGTTAGCAGTTTTAGCATATTTATCAAGTCTAGAACACCCTACACATGCACGTCATCAAGTATAGCAGCGCAAAGTAAAGACATTGCACATGAAACTAAGGACTAGAGATAGAGATATCAAACACATGATGGACACAAACATTTTCCCCGTGGTTCCGATAGGTGGTGCCATTGTTCGTCCATGTTTATGGAGTCTTGAAGCCATGAAGGGTAACAATCGTGAGAGTCCACGGAGGGCTCTACCCACAGAGCGTTCCACGAAGAAGCAACCTTGACTATACCATGATGGCCTACGTCGACGGAATACTAGCCTAACTCGGGGTAGATCTTCATGAAGTAGGCGATCTCCTTGCCCTCACAAACTTCTTGGTTCACTCCACAACACGAAGTAGGAGGCTCCCAAGCGACACCTAACCAATCTAGGAGGCACCACCCTCCAAAAGGTAATAGGCTCAATAATGTTGATGAACTCCTTGCTCTTGTGCTTCAAGATGGTAGACTCCTCAACACACAATCACTCTCTCACAGATTTGGCTATGGTGGAAGAGATGGATTGGGTGGCAAGCAACTTGGGGAGGCTGGAGATTGTCTTTAATTATTGTATGACCTATGTGTCGATCATTAAGCGCTATGTAATGCTTTACTTTATCGATAAGTGGTAGCAATAGTAGTAGAAGCATGGTGGGCGCATCAACCCCGATGGAGACACAATGATGGAGACTATGATGATGGAGATCATGGTGTTATGCCGGTGATGATGGAGATCATGTCGGTGCTTTGGAGATGTAGATCAAAAGCACAAGTTCATGGCCATATCATGTCACTTATGATTTGCATGTGATGTTAATGCTTTTATGCATCTTATTTTTCGTAGGACGACGGTAGCATTATAAGGTGATCCCTCACTAAAATTTCAAGATTAAATTTTGTTCTCCCCGAGTGTGCACCGTTGCGAAAGTTCGTCATTTTGAAGCACCACGTGATGATCGGGTGTGATAGACTCTACGTTCACATACAAGGGTGCAAGCCAATGTTGCACGTGCAGAAGACATAGGTTAAACTTGACGAGCCTAGCATGTACAGGCATGGCCTCGAAACAAAAGAGACCGAAAGGTCGAACATGAGTTATATAGTAGATATGATCAACATGGAGATGTTCACCATTAAAACCACCTCATCTCACATGATGATCAGACTTGGGTTGGTGAATTTGTATCATGTATCACTCGGATGACCTGAGGAATGTCAATTGAGTGGGAGTTTTTTAAGTAATATGATTAACTAAACTCGTTATCTTGAACAATAGTCTTAGTAACCTTTGCAAATTTATGTTGTAGATCAATGGCTCGCAGTAGTTCCCGTGAATTTCAATGCGTTCCTAGAGAAAGCCAAGTTGAAATATGATGGAAGTAACTTTGTAGACTGGACCACTAATTTGAGGATTATCCTCACGGCTTGCCGAAAGGCTTATGTCCTTGATGCACCGCTCGGTGAAGCACCCGCTCCAGTGTCGTCTGCAGACGTTGTGAATGCCCGGCAGGAGCGTTCTGATGATTACTGAATAGTTAAATGTGCAATGGTGTATGGCTTAGAACTGGGACTTCAAAGACGTTTTGAATGTCATGGAGCATATGAGATGTTCCAAGAGTTGAAGTTTATGTTTGAGAAGAATGCCCGGATTGAGAGGTATGAGACCTTCGACAAGTTCTATGCTTGCATGATGGAGGAGAACGGGTCTGTCAGTGAACATAAACTCAGAATGCTTGGGTATTCGAACCGTCTGGCTGAGTTAGGGATGCCCCTTCCTCTAGATGCGATAACTGACAGAGTTCTTCAATCATTGCCACCTAGATACAAAAGCTTCATGTTGAAATATAACATCCAAGGGATGAATAAGTCAGTCATCGAGCTGTTTGCGATGCTGCAAGTCGTTGAGTCTGAAATCCAGCAGAAGCATCAAGTGTTGATGGTCAATAAAACCACTAGTTTCAAGAAGAATGGCAAGGTCAAGAAGGGTAACTCCAAGAAAAGTGGCAAAGCAATTGCCCCTCCTGTGAAGAAACCCAAGGCTGGACCCAATCCAGAAACTGAGTGCTTTCATTGCCAGGGAACTAGTCACTAGAAGCAGAACTACCCCAAGTATCTGGCCAACAAGAAGTCGGCCAACACCAAACAAGGTATATATGATATACATGTTATTGATGTGTACCATACCAACTCTTGTTGTAGTGCCTGGGTATTTGATACCGGTTTGGTTGCTCACACTTGCAACTCAAGCAGGAGCTACGGAATAGACGGAGGCTCGCAAAGGGAAAAATGACGATGCACGTGGGAAACGGTTCCAAGGTTGATGTGATCGCCGTCGGCACGCTCACTCTTCGATTACCATTGGGATTAGTGATGAACCTGAATAATTGTTATTTAGTGCCAATGTTAAGCATGAACATAATATCTGGATCATGTTTATTGCTTCATGATGATAGACTCCTCAACACACAATCACTCTCTCACGGATTTGGCTATGGTGGAAGAGATTGATTGGGTGGAAAGCAACTTGGGGAGTCTAGAGATCAAGATTCATATGGTAGGAATGGAATGGCATGATCTCAACACATGAGTAGGTGACTCTCTCTCAGAAAATCAGTAGGTATGAGTGGGGAGCTGTTCTGAGTGCTTCTCTTGCGAGTGAGTGGTGGTGGAGGGGTATATATAGGCATCTCCAAAAATCCAACTGTTATACCTAATAAGTCAGACTCGGTGACACTGATGTGTAAATCTCGGCGGTACCGAGTTGCCTCAAAGGTAGCAACTTTTGAATCTCGGTGAGACCGATACATACAACTCGGTTGCAATGATAAGGTGACCAACGGTCAAATTGCCAAACTCGGTGACGCTGATTCAGGAAACTCGGTGGGACCGATTTTCTGAACTTGCGTACGGTGGTACCAAAATGGAATCAGTTGCACCGAAATGCTAGGTTTTGGCTGAGTCTGTCTAAGGCTGAGAATCGGTGGCACCGAGTGGAAAGTGTTCGTTGCACCGATTTTGAATATTTGGCTTTGGCCAAACTTTTGTGGAAGAGCTTGTGGGTGTATGTGGTGACTATCACTTGTGCATGTATGAGCATTTTGTTCACCAACAAAACCTTACCCCCTTTTGATAGTATTGGCTTTCCTATGGACTCAAAGTGATTTCTCACAAAAGGTAAAATGTAGAGTCCTCTTGCTTGAATCTTTGCCAATGTTATCCCTTCTTCTACTTCATGGGGATACTCTCCACACTCCTTTTAGCCATCTCAACTCTCTTTATGGACTTTATCTGAAATACACTAGATGAAAGTATTAGTCCAAGAGACAATGTATGTTGTCATGAATTATCAAAACCACCAAGAGAGCACATTGTGCTTTCAATCTCCCCCCTTTTTGGTAATTGGTGACAACACACAATCAAAGCTTCAAATAAAGCTATGCATGTATATAATGAAGACTTTGAGAGACACATGTCTTAGACTTGATCCCCCTAAACGTGTGCAATCCCTTTAAAGGACAGTTGCTTTGGAATGCATGGACACACATGTAGTAGAAGGGATATAATAAGTCATGTGTATCTTGGTCATATGCATCAAATGTATATGAACAAGGTGTATCCTTGATCAAGACTTGACTCTTGCAAACAATATGTGCAAGAAGCAAGAGATCATCTTGATCAAAGATATGATGCATATACTTACCTTGAGTTGTTGAGGGTCCTAGTAGTAGAAATACACTTGAGAAAAGAATGTTAGGAAACACAAGAGTATTCTATCAATCAAAGGCGATGAAACTCAAAAATACCAAGATATGGAGAACATATAGAAGATAGTATTCCTCAAGGTTTATATGTCTCCAAGATCATTTAGAAGTTTCTCCCCCTGAGATATGAAATTGTAGGTCATCCCCCCTCTAAATCTTAGCATTTGGATATTAGGATTGGATCGGGTGAGAAAGTTCTAACATGAGAAAATCAATTGCAATAAACAGATCTTTCTCCAACACATATTTTTCTCCCCCTACTTTGGTGTTCTCCCCTTGTTTATATAAGTGTATACTTTTGATATTCTTATTTCCCCCTAAATTATATCTCCCCCTTTGCATAAGCATGTATCTCCCTCTTTAGCTTTGCAGCTTTGTATATTTCTCTCCCTTTGGCATTAATTTCCAAAAATTTCAGACATAGGGTTAGATACAGGGATCATAGATTAAGACGGGATCCTTGAGAACACATGTCATAGAAAGTAGGACTCATAGAATATGAAAATCATGAGATAAATGAGGGAATCATTGAAAATAATTTCTCTCCCATAGGTTAAACTGAGAATTCGTAGAATTTCTCCTCCTTTGAGTTAGGGATCCTTGAATGTATTTCTACCCCCACCCTTTTTAAGGAATCATTGAAGGATTGAGAAATCACAGAAGGAACACAAGGATTTACAGATACAAACATAGACTGGAATAAAATAGAGAGTCGGTGGCTCTGAGACAAATTTGTCGGTGATACCGATATGATGTTGTGTAGCTTATCTGCCAAATCGGTGGAACCGAGTCCTTTGAATCGTAGACTCAGAGGCATGAAACAGAAAATTGGCAAATGCGAAGATTTTAACCAAAGACAAAGTTGTAAATGATCAATCATGGAAGAAAAACAAATGATTTGCAAATTAAGGGATACCAACTGCAGATATTATACAAGTAATTTACAAAAAAGTATCAACTAGAAAAGATTTGAATGGTTCCATGAAATTTTGCAATAGAGAATGAGCCAAACAAGATGCTTAACTAGATGATGGGCGGTGGCTAGGTCACCTATATTAGAGTATATTGACTTAGAAGCCAAGCAAGAATACTTGATCATAGGTCATACTCATCTTAAGCTCAAAATGGGGTTATCATTTTTCGATTAAGCATTTTAATGTCTTTATCACTTGAGTTGCTTTATCTCATGACTTGTAGTAAAGCTATATCAAGGATATGAGTACATACCTTTGAGTGATGTTGATGACGTAGCTTGTAGGTGAACTTGATGAGGATGCTCGAAGTTGATGAAGGTCATCTTGAGTTGGGAGAAATCCTTGTTGTTTTCATTCAATTTTCACCTACAAAGGTTAGTCACGCAAGGAAGAACATAATATATCCAGATGACATGATACCGATTGAGGTTTAGCAATTTAGGAATATATGTCAAGGATATATTTTGGTGTCTTCTTCCTTTCATCATCAAAGCGAGGATGTGGATACTTGGTCATGACAAGATTGCTTAACATATGACTTGATGGCAATCTTTTGGAGTGTTGTTCTTCCAAGTACCTACAAAAGGGTTAGATGCAAGACAAGGGAGCATAGCATTCCAAGATATGCTATTCAAGGTAATAGCATGGAATAGACAATAAAGCTCATCCCCTTACATGTATCCGAGCGAGCTTAGCTCAAGTTTGAAGCATCAATGATGTTAAACTCACTCCTCAAATGACAAAACACTTTTACATCAAGTGGCTTAGTAAAGATATACGCCAATTGCTTGTTAGAACAAACATGCTTATGATTGATATCTCCTTTGGCAACATGATCACGAATACAATGATGTCGAACTTGAGTATGCTTGGTTCGAGAATGTTGCACGGGATTATGACCAATCTTAATAGCACTTTCATTGTCACAAAGTAATGGCACATTTTTAACATAGATTCCATAATCTTTAAGCGTTTGTGTCATCCATAACAATTGCGCACAACATGATCCAGCAGCAATATATCCAGCCTCGACAGTAGATAGAGATACCGAGTTTTGTTTCTTGGAGGACCAAGACACAAGAGATCTACCAAGAAATTGACATGTACCCGAGGTGGATTTTCTATCAACCTTGTCACCGGCATAGTCCGAGCCGGATTAGCCAACAGGATTAAAAGAAGATCCCTTGGGATACCATATGCCAAAGTTTGGTGTATGAATCAAGTATCTCACAATGTGTTTTACAACCTTAAGATGACATTCTTTAGGAGCAGCTTGATATCTAGCACACATGCAAACACTAAGCATAATATCGGGATGGGAGGCACATAGATAAAGCAATGAACCAATCATTGTTCGATAAACCTTTTGATCAACCAGTTCACCCTCCTTAGTGAGATCATCGTGTCCGCTAGTGGGCATGGGAGTTTTCATACCTTTGCACTCTTGCATGTTGAAATTATTGATTAAGTCCTTGGTGTACTTAGTTTGAGAGATGAATGTACCTTCTCTCGTTTGCTTGATTTGTAAACCAAGAAAGAATTTCAGCTCACACATCATAGACATCTCATACTTCTCTGACATCAACCTTCCAAACTTCTCACTAAATTGTGGGTTAGTAGATCCAAAGATAATATTGTCCACATAAATTTGGCACATAAATAATTCACCATTAACTCTCTTTGTGAATAAGTTTGCGTCAATTTTACCAATTTCAAATCCTTTTTCAATAAGAAACTTCGTTAGGCATTTATACCAAGAACGAGGAGCTTGCTTAAGACCATATAAAGCTTTGCGAAGTTTGTAAAAATGGTCAAGTTTCTTAGGATTTACAAAACCAGGTGGTTGCTTAACAAAGACCTATTCTTCTATCCCACCATTTAAAAATGCACTTTTAATGTCCATTTGGTAAAGCGTGATATCATGGTGGTTAGCATAAGCAAGAAGAATTCGAATGGCTTCTAATCTAGCAACGGGGGCATAGGTCTCACCATAGTCCATACCTTCGACTTGCGTATATCCTTGGGCTACGAGGCGAGCCTTGTTACGAACGACTTGACCGTGTTCATCTTGCTTGTTCCGAAATACCCATTTCGTGCCGATAATGTTTTGCTCGTCCTTGGGCTTCTCCACGAGTGTCCAAACTTTGTTCCTTTCGAAGTTGTGAAGCTCTTCATGCATAGCATTCACCCAATCCGCATCTTCAAGAGCTTGTTCAACCTTCAGGGGTTCAATGCTAGAGATGAACGAATAATGCTCACAAAAGTTAGCCAAGTGAGTTTTAGAGCGAGTGATCGTCCCTGTTTGTATATCACCAAAGATTTGGTTTAGGGGATGGTTCTTGGTCACTTGAGCTTGAACCCGGGGTAGCTTAGGATTCTTAGTTGGTGGAGCTTATTCTTCATCATCATATCCTTCATCTCTGTTGTTGTCGACGTGGTCATCTCCTTGAGGTGGTGGTGAAGGAGATTGTGGTGGATTTTCATGATATACTTCCTCCTCCTCTTCACCTTGTCGTGTACCACTTGTGGATGCTTCCATGTCGTTTTGTCGGTAGCCTTGATCCGAAGTAGGAGCTTACACTTGGGTTGATGGATTACTTTCCTTCACCTTCATGGGATGAATCTTGCCGATGGGCAAATCTTGGATAGCTTCCGAAGGATCTTTATCTCCTACATCATTTGGCAATTGTTCAACTTGCGAATCATTAGACTCATAAAACTTCACATCTACCATCTCTTCAACTTTTCGAGTGAAGTTGTTATAGACAAGGTAGGTGTGAGAGTTCGATCCATAACCAAGTAGGAAACCTTCATGAGATATGGGAGCAAATTTAGCACAACGATGCTTATCAAGAATGTAACACTTGGAGCCGAATACCCGAAAGTATCTAACTTGGGGTTTGTTACCGGTGAGAAGCTCGTATGTCATTTTACCAAGAAGCTTGTGCAAGTATAGTCGGTTTGTGGCATGACATGTTGTTTCCACGGCTACTACCCAAGAGTGTCTTGGCATCTTGTATTCGTCAAGCATCGTTCTTGCCATCTCAATGAAGGTTCGGTTCTTTCTCTCAACAACTCCATTTTGTTGAGGCATGTACGTAGATGAGAACTCATGTGAAATACCCTCTTCATCAAGAAAGGTATCCACATGGGTGTTCTTAAACTCCGATCCATTATCGCTTCAAACCTTCTTGATCTTCACTTCAAACTGATTTAGCGCTTTGCATGCGAAGTTCTTGAAGATCTTTTGTACCCGCGATTATTATCAAGAAAGAATACCCACATAAATCTGGAAAAATCATCAACCATAACTAGACCATAAGAGTTTCCACCGAGACTCTTGTAAGCATTGGGACCAAAGAGATCCATATGAAGTAACTCGAGTGGTCTCCTAGTGGTCATGATGTTCTTGACTGGATGGCTTCCACCTACTTGCTTTCCTGCTTGACAAGCGCTACAAAGTCTATCTTTGTCAAAGATAACATCTTTAACACCAAGAATATGATCGCCCTTGATAAGCTTATCTAGATTACGTATGCCTACATGTCTAAGACTTCTATGCCATAACCAACCTTTAGAAGATTTTGCAATGAGACAAGTACGAGGTTGGACGTTTTTAGTGAAATCAATAATGTATAGATCTCCTCTACAAATACCGGCAAAGAAAATTTTATGATTATCAAATCGAAACACTTGGCAATCTACTTTGATAAATAGCACATTGAAACCAAAGTCTGCTAGTCTGCTAGTCCAAGGGATTCAACAAGCATCACATTTTGAATGGAGCTATCATGAGATATGGCCACCTTACCAAGGCCAAGTACCATACCCTTAGAGTTGTCTCCAAAGGTCTTGTACCTTCGAGGACCTTGATTAGGCATGATCTCTTGGATCATGTCTTTATCACCAGTCATGTGATCCGTGCATCCACTCTCGAGAATCCACTCTTTTCCACCGGACATGTAATCCTTGAAGTTTGCCATTAGACTTAGATTCTTCATGATCTTTTCATGCTCTATGTTGAACAACTCATCTTCTTCATAGTAGCCATGTTCTTCATTGTCATCATTTGGTGAAATCTCCTTGTCATAAAAAACAAGAGATTCGTTAGAATCATAACCATAACAATGTTCAAATTTATGGATGCGAATGGCTTCAATAATAATATCGTTTATAGATGTGACATCTCCTTTAGCACGCATAAGATCATTGAGCTCAAATAGGCATTTATCAAAGTTTGGATCACTAGGCTTCATTTTGTGAAAAGCAATAGTTTTATGAAGAATTTCATCAATATTACCCAATGAAAGATTTGGATATCGTCTCTCCAAATCAGTTCACAAAGTATAAGCACATGCAAAGTTCTTCAATTGAGAAAGCATGAATCTTGGTAAACCTCTAAAAATAAGATTGACAATTCTAAGGTTACCAAGCATGTTAAATTCCTCTTCGTGTGTGGGATGCAATTCATCAATGGGGAGCACATAGGGACTTTCAATATGTTTTCTCAAATGGAATTTGCCAAATAGATCAATCATGGCATTCTTCCATCGACTATAGTACTCTCCATCAAGAATGGGCACTGTACAATACAAACTCTCTGCACTAGACACATCCATCTTCCTCCATGGTGTTGAAACCGAAGCAATGGAGACCAAAGCTCTGATACCAATTGTGGGATCACTAGAAGTGTATGTCTAGAGGGGGGTGAATAGACTACTAGCAGTAATTTAAAACTACCTCAAGCACAAGTTCAAGGGTTGGCAGTTTTAACATATATATCAAGTCTAGAACACCCTACACATGTAAGTCATCAAGTATAGCAGCGGAAAGTAAAGACATTGCACATGAAAGTAAGGAGTAGAGATAGAGAGATTAAATGATGAAGGACACATATTTTTCCCGTGGTTCCGATGTGTGGTGCTATCGTACGTCCACATTTATGAGTCTTCAACCAACGGAGGGTAACGGTCGCTAGAGTCCACGGAGGGCTCTACCTACGGAGGGTTCCACGAAGAAGCAACCTTGACTATACCATGATGGCCTGCGTCCACGGCGGACTAGCCTAACTCGGGGTAGATCTTCACGAAGTAGGCGATCTCCTTGCCCTTACAAACTTCTTGGTTCATTCCACAACATGAAGTAGGAGGCTCCCAAGCGACACCTAACCAATCTAGGAGGCACCACCCTCCAAAAGGTAATAGGCTCGATAATGTCGATGAACTCCTTGCTCTTGTGCTTCAAGATGATAGACTCCTCAACACACAATCACTTTCTCACAGATTTGGCTACTGTGGAAGAGATTGATTGGGTGGAAAGCAACTTGGGGAGGCTAGAGATCAAGATTCATATGATAGGAATTGAATGGCATGATCTCAACACATGAGTAGGTGTCTCTCCTAGAAAATCAGTAGGTATGAGTGGGGAACTGTTCTGAGTGCTTCTCTTGCGAGTGAGTGGTGGTGGAGGGGTATATATAGGCATCTCCAAAAATCCATCTGTTACACCTAATAAGTCTGACTCGGTGACACTGATGTGTAAATCTCGGTGGTACCGAGTTGCCTCAAAGGTAGCAACTTTTGAATCTCGGTGAGAGCGATACATATAACTCGGTTGCACCGATAAGGTCACCAACGGTCAGATTGCCAAACTCGGTGATGCCGATTCACAAAACTCGGTGGGACCGATTTTGTGAACTTGCCTAACAGGATGTTGGCAACCCAAACTCGGTGGCACCGAAATGGAATCGGTTGCACCGAAATGCTAGGGTTTGGTTGAATCTGTCTAAGGCTGAGAATCGATGGCACCGGGCGGAAAGTGTTGGTTGCACCGATTTTGAATATTTGGCTTTGGACAGACTTTTGTGAAACAACTTGTGGGTGTATGTGGTGACTATCACTTGTGCACGTATGGTCATTTTGTTCACCAACAAAACCTTACCTCCTTTCGATAGTATTGACTTTCTTATGGACTCAAAGTGATTTCTCACAAAAGGTAAAATGTAGAGTCCTCTCCACACTCCTTTTAGCCAGCTCAACTCTCTCTATGGACTTTATCTGAAATACACTAGATGAAAGCATTAGTCCAAGAGACAATGTATGTTGTCATGAATTATCAAAACCACCAAGGGAGCACATTGTGCTTTCAAATATGAGTCCATTCATCTGCTTTTTCTTGGAGGTTTAGATCTTGTTCTGCCTTCGCATTCGGACCTCCTTCACCAAAGAGAAGGAAACTGGTGTTGAATTCAGAATAGAGATGTTACCTCCCTTGATAATTGTGAAACCAACTTCTTTTGAGGAGACAACAAACGTGAAAGACTAGTTTTGCAACTTCTCAACCTTATAGAGTGAAGCATAACCATCAAAACATGAGAGTAAGATGGTGGCCATCGAATCTGTGGTAAGCTTGATCTTAGACCTGGTGAATTCCACCACCAGTGGGAAGCCGTTGGAGGCATCCGGCTCCGCAGGGTTGGTACAAACTCCCAAGACTCTCCTAATTTCCTCTTCAAACTCATTACCCTTCGCGAAGTCAAGATCTCCAAGAGACATGGTTGGTGGATGCCGCAGTCAGAATGATCTACGATAGAGTATGGTGGCCGCGCAGTCGGAGTGAACTACAACAGTATGTGGTGGCCGCCGCTGCCGAAGTGGCTTGCGGCGGAGCTAGAAGTAGGAGGCCAGGAGCGGGGTGCTGGTTCGACCATCTACCATCGATTCCAAGCACAAGGAAAAGTTCCACATGTCAATGAGGATTTCGGATAGAAGCCAAAGATGATTAGCGCATATATTCGTACGACCACGACATGTCCCGCATATATTCCATAAGTCAATAATACGTTGTATTAAGCGCTGCATAATAGAAGACAAAAATTCGGTCCAAAAACAGCAAAAAAGCCCCCAATTTGCATGTATTTTTCTTTTTTGTATCTTTCACATGCAAACACGTATACTGTTGAAATTTGGCCCGTAGTACTACACTGGTATACGTACACGCACAAAAAAGATTGAAAATTTTCAAGCAGTAAAAAACTGTTATTTTTTAACTTTAAAATAACAGGCACAAAGTGTCCGTGCTCAGATGTCAAGTTTTGACTTTTATTCCCATAAACTGTTCCATCGACTGTTAGACCAGCACATGGAAGCAAATATATTTATTTCTCCCGAGTTCATAGCGCAAGTCCATGAATGGTTAATATGTTAGCTAGGCGAAGAGTGTCCCAGCCATGACAGTAACAGCTTCTCCCTGAATCCGCACTCGCCGATTCGCGATATCAAGCTCCAGGTATAGTGTCCCACTCCTTGGAGATGCCTGATGATGAAATGAACAGCAAAATGAAGATTGACACGACAGTTTGGTTGATTGATGCCTAACTGTAGCATTTCCCTTTTCCACAAAAAGATATCAACGTAGTAAAATTCGGTTAAAAAAATGTAATAAAATGATAGTTCACTCATCCAAAACATATTCGGCAACATTACCTGAAACGCTATCACTTTTTGCTTCCCCAACTTTCCACCCCAATAGGGTGCCAGAACACAGTGTGCGCTGCCACATACGGGATCCTACAGAAATATTGGAAACAGGTTATGGGATATCACTCAACGAGCAAGTTAAACGAGCTTCGCTATTTATATGTATTCATTACCTCATCAATCCCAAATTTTGGGCAGAAAAAACGTGTGAAGAAGTCATAACCCGATCCAGCAGGCGCCGGTGCTGTAACAATCACACCTCTGCCGGCACACTTTCTAATTTCTTCGATGTTAGGAAGGACATCAGCGACTTCTTTTCCTGATGAAAGTTCAACCTGAAAGCCAAGCCAGATTCTTATGGTGAGTCGGATCGGTATCTGAACTAGCCCAGCTTCAACTCCATTCCCTTCAAACCACTTCTATTTCAGAAATCCATGTTTCCTACTGTATTTGTCACTTTAGTTCTGTACCTTTAATTAAATTTATGCAGCTTACAGTTAATTTGATAGATAGCCAGATGGTTTTTATTGAACAACGTTTCTATGATAATTGCGGCTTAAGTGTTCAGCCCATCTAAAAACACAATTCTTTACCTCAATTTTGTTTCTAAGTTAGAAAATACTAGTAATTTTATAAATCATGATTATGCACGAAAAAAAAAGAGCGAGTGAGGTAAGAGACAGTACAATGAAGTCGTTGGTGGTCACTGATTTGTGAACACCGACGACGGACGCGCCGTTGAGCGTCTCCGGGATGGACGGCAGCTCGTCGGCGGGATCGCAACCCACATAGTCACTCATGGGGAAGTCCAGCTCAATGAACAGCTTCCCCTGCTCCTCCGTCTCGGGTGCAGGAACCTTCTTGGCGGTCAGGACCCCGGACTTGGTCGCGAACTCGACCACGCCGTGGCGCTCCGCGAGGACGGACTTGAAGAGGAAATGGGCGGTGGCCAGCGTCGCGTGCCCGCAGAGCGCGACCTGAAAACGACGGGGCATATGGATCAGTTGCGAGCAACGACGCGAATTCAGCGGGTGTCTATCAGGCGTGAAGCTAGGCGGGCGGCGACCTCTGTGACGGGGGTGAACCAACGGAGGTGGAACCGCGGCGTGGCGGCGTCGGCCGCGCAGGACGAGTCACGGGAGAAGAAGGCCGTCTGGGAGAGGTTGAACTCGACGGCGACGGACTGCATCCACCGCCCGTTCCCCGCGGGGGCGGCCGCGTCGTCCTCCAGGAAGCACACCGCGGCCGGGTTGCCCTTGAACGGCTGGGCCGTGAAGGCATCCACCTGCGACGAGATCACACATGAACATCAGTTCTCATTCGAGCCAAGAAGAGGCAATGAAGGAGAGGAGAAGAGAGCACTCACCACGACATACTGGATTCCTTTCTTGGCCATGGCCGCGAAAGAGCAGAGCTGCTGTCCAAATCCGTCTGTGCCTGCTACTGCTAGAGATCTATCGGTACGGATGCGCACGGGAGCACGTTTTTATAGGACAGAAGTACTGGTGCTAGTCAATCAGCTGCTGCTGATGGGAGTTGGTTGAGCAATAATCACCAGTGACGATATGGAACTTGCAGGCCTCCTTCCTCGCGAAACTAATCCACTCTGCACCAGCATATGGAGTCGCTACCGGCGTGCAGTCCTCTTCTGCGTAAACCATTGACTAGTACAGGAAGGGGAATAGAGGTTGCAACGCACACATTCATTTAACGTGTGACGAAGCATATATGTAGATACATAGGCAGCCGTAATCTCAACCATATCCTCATCACTAGGTTAGAAGCCATGCCAGGGTAGTGAAGGCACCCAAAAACTCGAAGCTCATCGTACGATGCTTTTTTTTTCTTGAACAAGAAGAGGGATCCCAAGGATCCCACGATTTTATTCATAGTGAAGAGAGCACATATTACAGCCAGGCACACAAAAGACCGGACTACATGCAAGTCACTGAACTTTACAGAAAGAACCCCAAATTAGGATGAAGAAACGCAATCGGGTCATCAACTTCCGCTCGGGTTGCACCTTACCGTCACTGGGGACGGAACCACTTGGGGCGACGAGACTAGCATAGCAAGCAGCCATGGCCGCCGACCGGTCGTTGAACTGCCTCCCTTTCGGCATCTTGGCCGGGAGGAATAGGGTTGGCCGCCCTTCGGCCTGAAGATACAGTAGCAAGGCAACGACAGCCGGCTGCCTTGTGCAGGCGCCGTAGCTCCGCCACATTGACCACCGTTGATGAGATCGACCTCGATCCAAGAGTCCCAGACCGCCGCTTCGTCCTCGCTGAAGATCCACCACCACGGTGGTTTCAATGGCTAAGAAAAGGCAATTGGATCCCCTACGATGAGCCCCGTCCCTATCTTTGTCCTTATCCACTGCTCGAGAAAGGCGACCAAGACGGAGACTTGAGCCCGGCCCGATCCCGGACCTTTGCCGCCGGCGTTGCCGGTCGGGAAGGAGATGGGAGAGGCGCTTGGTGCTCCGTTGTACATATTAGTACTAGGTATGTTGTTTCCTTGGGAGAGTTTGGCTTTATGCCGATGGATGGCACTATGCCATTGAGGAGGTCGTCGCCGTTGTGGTCGAGCAACGGCTGGTGGCGCTCGGTAGGATGCTGGAGTGCCATATAAAAGATGATGTGGTACATAATTCCAACGAGTCCGACATGGTCGGATATTAAGAAGAAGAGATGTCGTGGCAAGAGCATCTGGTCAAAACGAGGCGCACGTTAGTGTGAACGCAATCGTTAAGAGTGCGGAGAATACTTTTGACACGCCAGTTTTGTTGTGAAGTATGGCATGTGAGATGAACTATAGTACCATATGTGGCGAGAAGAGTGCAGACAGCGAGATTATCGAACTCCTTTCCATTTTCAGTTTGAAGCGCATGGATGGGGCGGCTAAAGTGCATCATGACATAGGAGTAAAGGGCGCACAAGAGTAAAATACATCCGATTTTCGCCGCAAAAAAAGGTCCACATATAGTGAGAAAATCGTGTAGGATAACAATATGGTAAAGATTGTTCGTATTACTTGCAACAGGAGAATTTCACGCATAAATATGAATTAATTCAAACAGATAGGATGCAATGGTGGAGGATGCACTAAAAGGAAGACAAACATGTTTACCAACATGGCAAGCATGATAAGTATGATTATCGATCTTATGATATGTGAAAGAAAAACTGCTAAGAATATGAAGAACCGTGGTGGGGTTTGGATGACCACGACGAGCGTGCCAAAGGTCCACATCGGCGAAGAGGGCGATGCGAGCGGTGGTGGTGGAGGATGACTGGTGAACCGGGTAAAGCTCGCTAGGGCTGTCACATCGTTGAATAAGTATCCGAGTATGGGCTTCCTTAACAGAAAAACCGCACTCGTCAAATTCAACGATAATGGGATGTTCACGAGTAAAAGATCGAACAGAAACAAGATTCTTGATTAAGAAGTCGAAATAAGTATGTTGAAAAGTGACAAAGGCATGAAATTAGACGGAAATGAAGCATGTCCAATATGCATGATAGGAAGGGAGGAACCGTCGCCGAAGGAAATGCGAGTAGAGGTATTGATGGGACAGGAGGTGTGAAGGTTACCAAGATTAGAAGACACGAGCAGTAGCCCCGGTGGCGGTGTCCATGTACCAATCACACCCGCTGGTACAGTTTGTCAGTGTCGGGACAGAGTGCAGTGCACCGAGAAGGGCTGAAACCCATGGTGCGGGAGGCTGTGGGGGCATCCGGTTGGTGATGTAGTAGGCGCCACCGGGCTGCTGCATGAGAGGCGGCATAATAGGGTAGCCGCCGTCCTGCTGCATGGAATAGTCTCACAGTTGTCGCACGGGGTAGTCGTCGCCCCTGCTGCTGTTGTTGTAGCGCAACAAAGTGAGCCTAATGTGCAGGCGGGCGAGGGTCCAAGATACCAGGAACATGAGCTCAGGGAAATGGCATCGTGTATGCAAAGACCAGTCCATGGATTTTGCCCAGCCGGCCAGGGTGGTGTTGGCTGCATCGAGCGAGGCACCCCCTAGCATTGTCGAGCGGCTGCTTGCGGCCACGTTTACCACCACGGCGATGATCAGAGGAGGGTGGCGCCATCAGCTACTGCTGCTGCTGGTGGTAATATGGCACCGGGGAAGGAGACCGCGTATGTTACGGAGCCGGCGGCGGAGGCGTCGGCCACCGCGGGAAGATCCAACGATGAGGGCGATGTAAGACGAGCTTGACTTGATGCATCCTGCGCTCCTCCAAGCGTAGGTAGGCCATCGCCTTGGGGAAGGTGGCCGACAACGGCAAGGTGAGATTCAACATGGAGTTGTTGAACTCGTCATTGACGCCGACGATGAGAGTGCTGAGGAGAAGTTCATCGGAGATTTTCTCACCAAGATCACGCAAATCATCAGAGAGCTTCTTTAGGCGCATGTAGAAGTCATCAATGGATGAATTGTTTTGGTGGCACACAAAGAATTCTTGTTGAAAGAAGACGAGTCGCTAAAGTTTGTTGTTGGTGGAGAGACTGTTGAGCTGCATCCACACGGAGTACGCATCAACACCATCCTGGACAACCATGTGGAACAAGTCCTTGGAGATGGTGAGGTAAAGCCAGTGTATGATTGTAGCATCATGGCTGACCACTTTAGGTCACCCTTCACGAGCTCGGCGTCGACGGAGCCATCGATGTGATCATGGACGTAGTATTCGTGGAAAATCAGCAAGAAGTATGTCTTCCACGTGTAGTACGTGGAGCTGGTGTGATCAACATGGACTCGGCCGAGATCGAAGATTTTGAGATCATGAGATCGAAGAATGAACGTTATTATGAATACCCCCTCCCCCCTTCCCCTACCTCGAACATCTGATAAACTTGGATTCTACATCTAAACCAATTTTCGCTAAAAACTAATTCTAGAATATTTATTCCTTATTTAAAATTTAGAAAATCATAATTTCACTTCTTTATTTTATTAATTTAGGATCTGGATGAAGTAGTCTTTCTTTGATCCATAACTTACTTGATTCATGTTATAGTATATGAATACCCTCTACACATATGAATAATATGTACAAAAATCAGATGAGTTGATTTGTATTCTATACTATGTTTTATTTATATGTTAAATAAGTTCTTACTATTTCTTTGTTTAGAAAGATCGAATACACCATGTTCCTATTTTTTATCTCGTGATGACCAATTGTCCACATATAGAGCTGAAGTTCGCGAGAACGTATCTTACGCGACAAAAAATATGACGTCAAATCCACCTGTATGGATCTTGATGTTACGCCTGCCATGTCATCAAAACAACCGTTCAATCTTTCTCTATTAACTGTGCAACCAATGTGGGGTGGTGGGGTGACTGTATTGCCCAAGGATTCTTGTTCTCCAATGGATCGCTCATCGTCATTAGGCGGCAGCCAGATTTGGTAATCGTGCTATGTCATTGCTTTGAACTTTGAGGTACGTTCCCTTTCACCAACCAATTTCTCCCGGGTTCGCATCTCCTTGCTAGGGTCGAGAGAGTGAGGGTTTGATGAGGGTCGGTGGTGGTCTCTCATCAATTCAGTATGCGGTGAGGCTACGAAGGGAAAGGAATAGAAGGTGGTGGTGTTTAGTTGGCGCCGCCGTGCTAGAGGTGTAACCACAGCTCGTGACGGGGTGGTGGTGTTAGGTGGCGTGGCCACAACTAAGGCACAACGACAACTCATGATGGAATGGTTAGGGTTGGGTGGAGCGGTTGCAAGCGTAATTAATGACTATCACCCATTGTGTCATTGATATCGCTCATTTGCTTGCCGGGGATAGTGATTTTGGTGCGGAAGCACTTGCGGGGATGGGGCTTTGCAATTTTGAGGGTTGTAATGTGCCTATGTCATGGAGGAAGGGGTATTATCACCAACGGTTGCATGCAACAAAATATTGTGGCTTTAGAGGGGAATCTATCGCGGGTTGGAGGTCCTCAATTTGTTTTACATCAAATGCCACTAGTCAGGTGCAAATTTTTCATGGTGGTTTCTTGATGCATATGACAATTAATAATGATTAGGAGACGCAAATACAACGATGGTGATTTTGCAGATAAGAGGAGGAAGGGGGTTGCTATCGACAAAGGTTGTCGAAAAGAGGTGACAACACATTATGCATATTATGTTCGTGTGATTATTTTTAGATTTACTAGATGCTGGTAAATTTTCCTTCACTCCACTATCCCATATGGCAAATGTTACCTATGCATGGAAACTTCTTTAGAATTTTGATGGCATGTTATGCACTCATGGAAAATTAGCCATGACAACTGCTTCTAATACACAACAAATATTTACTATTTCTCATTCAATTAGCCTTGGCAAACTATCACATTGTGTACGTAACTAAGTAGGAAGTTATAAACATCAACACAAGGCGACCCCGGCCCCTACGTCGCTTCAAGGCGGCTCAGGGGAACCTCGGTCGTCGGCCGGCACCACCCCCACTTCGACCCCTTCTCCCCCTCGCCACCGTCGGAGGATGCGGCCGGGCAAAGCCCGCGCCATGGACGGCGGTGGTGGGGCGTTTCGGGTGCGGATGCGCTCATCTCAAACGGAGGGAGGTCGCTCCCTGATACGTCTCCAACGTATCTATAACTTTTGAAGTTTCCATGCTATTATATTCTCTGTTTTGTATGTTTTATATGCATTAATATGTTATTTTATAATATTTTCGGGACTAACCTATTAACCTAGAGCCTAGTGCCAGTTTCTGTTTTTTCCTTGTTTTTGAGTATTGTAGATAAGGAATATTAAATGGAGTCCAAATGGAATAAAATATTCGCGGTTATTTTTCTTGGATCAGAAGACATCTACTAGACTCGGAGAGGGAGCCAGGAGACCTGCCAGGAGGTCACAAGCCACCCTGGCGCAGCCAGGGGGCGCCCCTGGCTTGTGGCCCCCCAGCAGATCTCCTAACCCTAATCTTTGGTCTATAAATTCCCAAATATTCCCCAATACCAAAAAGAGCCACGCAAATACTTTTACTCTGCCAAAAGCCTCCGTTCCCGAGAGATCCAATCTTGGAGCCTTTTCTGGTAATCTGCCGGAGGGGGATTCGATCACGGAGGGCATCTACATCAACTCCATTGCCCCTCCGATGGTGCGTGAATAGTCCACCACAGACCTACGGGTCCATAGCTAGTAGCTAGATGGCTTATTCTCTCTCTTTGTGCTTCAATACCATGTTCTCCAAGATCTTGATGGGGATCTATCCGATGTTGAAAGCACATTTGCTCCCTTGGTGGTTTTGGTAATTTATAACAACATATAAGTCATTGAACTATTGTTTCCACCAAGTATATTTTAGGAAATGTTCAATGATAGGATTGGCAAAAGGATTGTGGGGATTGTGGAATACCCCAAGATGCAAGGAAATAGGTTGGCAAAGCTTCAAGCAGAGGACTCTACATTTTATATTTGTGAGAAATCACTTTGAGCCCATAGGAAAGACAATACTATTAAAAGGCGGTAAGGTTTTGTTGGTGAACAACATGCTCATACGTGCACAAGTGATAGTCACCAAAAACACCCACAAACTCTCCCACCAAAGTCTGTCCAAAGCCAAATGTTCAAAATCGGTGCAACCAACATTTCCATACCGGTGCCACCGATTCTCAACCTCGGACAGACTCAGCCAAACCCTAGCCACTTCGGTGCAACCGATTCCATACCGGTGCCACCGAGTTTAGATTGCCAACTTTCTGTTATGAAAATTCACAATATCGGCACCACCGAGATTGTTGGATCGGTGTCACCGAGAATGACAATCTGACCATTCGTCACCTTATTGGTGCAACTGAGTTTCCTATATCGGCCTCACCGAGATTCAAAAGTTGCCACCTTTTGGTCACTTCGGTACCACCGAGATTTACACATCGGTGTCACCGAGTTGGTCATTTTTTGTGTAACGGTTGGATTTTTGGGGATGCCTATATATAACCCTTCACCACCACCTACTCAAGAGAGAAGCACTCAGAACTATTCTATACCTGCCCCATCCAGTTTTTCTGAGAGAGAACCACCTACCCTTGTGTTGAGGTTAAGATCTTCCACTCCAACCATATGGATCTTGATTTCTAGCCTCCCCAAGTTGCTTTCCACCAATCTCATCTCTTCCACCAAGCCAAATCTGTGAGAGAGTGATTGTGTGTTGAGGAGTCTGTCATCTTGAAGCACAAGAGCAAGGATTTCATCGTCATTACCGGGCCTATTACCTTTTGGAGGGTGGTGCCTCCTAGATTGGTTAGGTGTCGCTTGGGAGCCTCCTACTTCATGTTGTGGAGTTGAACCAAGAAGTTTGTACGGGCAAGGAGATCACCTACTTCGTGAAGATCTACCCATAGTGAGGCTAGTCCTTCGTGGACGGAAGTCGTTATGGAATAGTCAAGGTTGCTACTTCGTGGACCCTTATGGGTGGAGCCCTCTGTGGACTCTCGCGACCGTTACCCTCCATGGGTTGAATACTCCATAAACGTGGATTTACGATAGCACCACCTATCGGAACCACGGGAAAAATCATCGTGTCTACAATTGCGTTTGATCTTCCTACCCTATCCCTTCTACTCATGCTTTTTGTTATTTTTTGCTGCTATACTCTTAGACATGCATGTGTAGGGTGTACTTGACTTGCCATGAATGCTAAAACTGCAAACACTAAAATTTGGGAAAAGGCAAAAAAAATATTTGGTCAAGTAGTCTAATCACCCCGCCTCTAGACATACTTTCGGTCCTACAAGTGGTATCAGATCTTTGGTCTCCATTGCATTGGTGTCACAACCTAGGAGAGTATGGCGTCTAGTGAGGGAAGTTATCACCATAGAGGTCCATACTTTGGTGTCACTAATTTTGCTAGTTGGAAGCACAAAATGAAAATGCATATTTTTGGTCATAACCCGACCGTTTGGGCTGTTGTTTGTGTTGGCTTGCAAGGTGAGTTCTTTGCGGATGGAAGGGAACCGGATCATGAAGCGACCGCAGATCAGTTGAAGATGCTGCAACTCAATGCTCAAGCATGTGACATACTCTTCAACTGTCTATGCCCCGAAGAATTCAACAAAATCAGCCGTCTTGAAAATGCAAAAGAGATGTGGGATACTTTGGTTGATATGCATGAAGGAACTGAGTCCATGAGAGAATCCAAGTTGGATGTTCTTCAAGGTCAGCTTGACAAGTTCAAGATGAAGGATGGTGAAGGAGTCGCGAAAATGTACTCTAGGCTAGGTCTCATCACTAATGAGATTACCGGCATAGGAAGCGAAGAAATGTCCGACAAATTCATCATCAAGAAGATACTTAGAGCTTTGGATGAGAGATACGACACTATGTGCACATTGATCCAAACGATGGCTAACTACAAAGATCTCAAGCCTACGGAAGTCATTGGAAGGATTGTTGCTCATGAGATGACACTCAAAGACAAGGAAGAGCTTCATCACAAGTCTAGCAGTGCTTACAAAGCCACAAGTGATGATCTCGCTACCTCAACCGACAACCTTGTCACAAATGAAGAGATAAGCCTCATGATCAAGAAATTCAACAAGTTCTACAAGAATAGAAGCAAAGATCGAAGCTCCAACTCAAGATATGAAGATAAGCGTTCGTCAAGTCATGACTGAAACTGCTACAATTCTGGGAAGCCCGGACACTATTCCAATTATTGCACGGCTCCTTACAAGAGAAAAGAAGAGTCACCAAGAAGACGAAGCTCAAGAGACAAGTCACCTCAAAGAGAGAGAAGGAGTACAAATTATCGTTATGAACGAAGACCCTCAAGGAGAAGTAGGGACTCGGAGAAGAAGGACAAGTACACCAAGAGCTACTCAAGAAGAAAACATCAAACACATGTTGGTGAATGGGTTTCTGGCTCCGAATCCGACGACCACTCCGAGAGAATCTATCACTCCAACTCCGACTATAGTCAAGATGAAGGTGTTGCCGGACTTGCACTAGTGACTACCAACTCCTATGATCTATTTGATTCACCAAACGAAGGGAGTGGAAGTTGCTTCATGGCTAAAGGCCCCAAGGTATCACACCCCGAGTATCTTGATTTCAATAGTGATGGAGATGACTTGTTAATTGAAGATGACTTGCTATTTGACAAATCTAGTAATGATAGTCAAAATGAACTTGCTAGTACTCACTCTAGTGTAGATAAGTCGTGCATTCATGATAAGTTGGAAATAGAACGACCAACTCAAGAACTAAAAACTCTTAAGTTAGCTCATGAGTCAACTCTAGAAGATCATAGAGAGCTTGTAAGGACACATGAGAAGCTACGCTTCAAGAATCTCAATTTAGAGCAAGAGCATGAGTTCCTTAAAGCTATCAATGACGATCTTCGAAACAAGACTTCCTCTTATCTAGCCAAGCGACTTCTCTTATCTACATTCATGCCTCAAGTTAAAACTAAGCAATCTAGTAACAAAGGCAAGAAAGGTTCTTCATCTAGTAGCAACAATAAAAATGCTAAACCCAATGATGTTGCTTCTAGTAGTTCTATTGATTCCACTAATGATGATTCTATTAGCCAAGTAACACTTGAGCAAGAAAATGCTTTATTGAAAGGAATTATAGGAAAAGGTATCTACAAGAGTCTTGCCGGGTGTAAGCAATTTGAGGAAATTGTACGCAAGCACGGAGGATACCGGAAGAATCGTGGTGTTGGCTACTTCAACGCAAATGGAGTTGAATGGGAAGAAGGTCAATACCCCGAACCCAAGTTTGTTCCTCGAAAGTAGAAGTATTAAAATACTCTTACCAAGGGTACAAACACTCAAGATGGCCTTCCACCACAAGACCACAAGCTCAAGGGCAATAACAAGCTTAAAGAGGATATTGACTCATATGAAGATGAATCCCTAGCTTTGGTGGAGTCGGTTCCCAAGGCTACTTCAAGCTCAACTTCTACAAAGGCTACTACAACACCAAGGATCCCCATAAACTTGATGTGGGTCCCCAAGAAGAAGAACTAGATAGTTCTTGAGGGGTGACTCCGCCAATGAAATTCACTCATATTCATTATTGGCAATAACTATTTGCAAACAACATCAACTCTATGCAATAGTTCAAGGAGTCACACATTCCCTCAAAGGTAAGCAAGGGACAAGGTAATCAACAAATCAATGGACATGATAACATATGCTTTGCACTCCAGGTCCATTGATATCCTTGTATTTGTCTCTTGTATGTTGGGACTAACACATGTAAGTGAGAAGAGTATGGAAACAACAACGATGCTCCTAACTCTTGGTGATCTTCATCAACCTTGAGAATACACAAACACCTCACCAACATGAAGTCTTCATCGACAAAACCCATGGTTATTTTATCCATCTTATGGGGGGATGTCACATCAAAGGGGTGCTTTACTCTAAGACTTGAGTTAAAGCTTCTCTTAGTATGTGACAACATTAAATGCTTTATGTAAAAATGGTAACCCTACTTGTGCTTAAACGATGAGTATGACCTATGATCAACTATTCTTACTTGGCTCCTAAGTCAAATACTCATATATAGATGACTTCGTCATCACCCAAGTGCTTATTAGATGCTAGTGTGTATGTGCATGTTTGTCATGATTTCATTTGACATCTTATTGTGTGAGCATGTTGGTCTGCATTTATTTTCTCATTTGAGGACATCCAATTGTTGCTATTTGGCTCTTGATTTTCTCTTTTACCAATTGGATGTAAAGAATGCCTAGGACCACTCTTTAGCTATCTATGCTTTCTCACCTCATACTCTATTCATGCTGCATCACAAAATTTGAACAAGTGCTTTTCGATCCCTCTGTGTGTGGAGCACTCGGAGTTCTGTATCGACAAGGACTGGCCATTTAAACCTCCCAAGTGCATCTCGGTGGCACCAACCCCAAAATCTCAGTTTCATCGAATGCCTAGGGTTGATCTGGTTTTCTATCTTAGTACTACCGACTCCATATTCTCGGTTACACCGAGTTTCCCTGTTAGCTGATAGTTCAGAAACTCGGTGACACCGAAAATTTAGAATCGGTATCACCGACAGTGAAGGATATATAAGCTATAGTCCTGACGGTTTGAAATTTCAATCTTCAATCGTTGTGCCCCAAACCCTAAGCTGCCGCAGAAGGACCCTGTCGTGGTTTTGTCACGGCAGATGTCCGAGGACTTAGGTTCGAGGCCATCGCTAAGGTGATGGACTCAAAGGGGTTGGTTTGGACGAAGGACACGACTTTACCCAGGTTCAACCCCTCAAGAAGAGGTAAAAGCCTACGTCCTGCTTGTGTTGTATTATTGGAGTGTCGATTACAAGGGAGCGGAATCGCTTGACCTAGTTCTCGATTAGTTGGTTCCTATCTAAGTCGCCCCGGGTCTCGCCTTTATTTAGGAGGTCAAGACCATGGGTTACACAAGTTTCATACTGACTCTTACAATGTATCTGACTCTGTCTCTATGTCGCCTTGCCTTCCGGGGCAAGCCGCCTCCGGGCGGCTTAACCGCCCGGGTCTTCATGCCTTCTTTGTCTGGGCCTTGCCTAGGCCCATCTTGGTAAGCCACCATATGTCTAGGCTTACGTCTCCAGGCCCATCTGCTTTGATCTGGCTTACGAGCCACTAGGTATGACCCGACCCCACGTGGGCGGGTCTCACCACGGGGTTATATCCCCAACATTAGGCCCCAGGTTGATTTGAGCTTGCTCATGTCAATCCTCCATTTTACTTGGCGGCGAGTCTCACTCTTTATCACCTGAAAGTAAGAAATGTAACCCGCCGTGACGTCATACTGGATATGCCAAAAAGATTCCCTGACGACCACAACGAATCTTTCATCATTAAACTGATGGCCCGAAAATCGAGGCGTCCGTCCCGGTCAGTCAATTTCCGTCGCCTTGATTCTTACACCCGTTTCCACTTTCCTGCCTCTTAAATAGGATTGTGAATGGACTTTTTCATTTCCTCCACCGCCTGCGCGTCTTCTTCTTCCTCTCGACGTCGTCGCCCCCGAGCCCCCTCGCTCTGGTGAAGCTTCAGCGCCGTCGTTGCCCTAGGCCGCTACATCAACCTGAATCAGACCAAAGTATTGCCTGCGACCGTCGCCTCTCTTCTGGTATGTTCTTCTCTATCCCCTAGATCTATAGCTTAGGGTGTTGAATCCATGGAGTTCATCGGTCTGCTAGAGCGCAAGCTCTTCGTAATGTCAAACGACATATAGCTTAGTAAATCTTGTAATGATCCTCTTCCCGTTGCGGTAAACTGTAGGAAAACACCAATAGCCTAGCATAGATCCGTAAATTGCTTCCTTTTACTGTCCTCAAACATTGCCAGTGCCTCCGTTCATCATTAGGTTTAGAATAAATCTGCTTTTTTCTCTGTCTGTTGATCCGCACTTGTGAAGATAACATGGGAAACCTGTTTTCCACACTTAATAACTTTTTGCTTCATTGCCCTGCCAATTTAACTCGTCATGAACTTCCGGCTCTCACCTCGAACTGCTCCGACGACTTAGCTTCATAGAACTTAGATTTCATCAGCCGCCCTTCGTTGTCTATCGCCTTCTAACTCGCCGCGCACTGTTATTTTCCACAGTTTTAACACGCCATTATGCCTCGTGTGTCCAATTCCTATAACTGGGTCGGCTCTACCGTTTCCGAAGAGTTTTTGAAGGATTTCGTAGACGCGGGGACCTTGCCAGCCAAAAATGTCATTCATTGGCGGGTGCCAGGCAATGAGAAGAAACCCATCCCCCAAGAGGGCGAAGTGGTTATATTCGCAGACCACCTTGTCCACGGTTTCAGCTCGCTCGGCTCTAAAATGTTCCGAGACGTCCTTCATTTCTTCAAGCTGCATCCTCAAGATATTGCACCCAATTCCGTCTCAAACATGTGCAACTTCCAAATTCTCTGTGAAGTTTACTTACAAGAAGAGACGTCAGTTGACCTCTTCCGTGAGTTCTTCTATGCAAACCGCCAGATAGAAGTAGCAGCCGACCCAAGGTTGGAGCTCGGTGGTATATCCATTCAAAGAATACGGGACATGACCTTTCTGGCTGTTCGAATGCCGAGTCATCCCAAGGACTAGAACAAAACCTGGTTTTATTGCAAAGACACCTCTCCAGAGGGAGAATGTCCATTGCCGGGTTATCGTCCGACCCGACTCCGCACCAATACTGAACTCCCGGACCGGATGTCGGCCTCCGAACGGGCGAAGTATGCCCCGGCTTATGCCAAAATTAGAGCCCTCATGGCCAATGGTCTAACAAGGATGGATCTAACCCGCTGCTGTATCTCTTGGAGAGACATGCCTCTGAGCCGGCGAAGCCGTCTCATGTGTGAATATACGGGTGATGCCAATGACCCCCTCTGCTTTAATCCTACCATGTTGTCAGAAGACAACATCATTGCTTCCATCAAAAGCCTTGTCCACGAGTCTCAAGGATCTTGCCGCACCATCAGGTTGCCACCCTTCTGTGCCACAAACCCGGAACCAGATGTAAGGGTGGCTCTCAATCTCCTGACTTCCGTGTTAACTGTCCATGTATGTTTTACAATCTTTAACCTCTTTCAGCGGCTTTTACTTCCAAGCTAACTCCAGCTTCTGGAAAAATAAATACGTTCCTCCTCCGAAGAAGTCGAAGGAAAAGGTCGTCGACCAAAAGAAGAAGCATGCACCTCAAGAACAGCCTGAGGCTGATGACTCAGAGGTAGAACTTGACTCTCTTGGCCGTCTCTTCATACGCCTTATTGACGATAATAATTCACAGGACGAAACGGAGACAAGCCACGTCAATGTTCCTGAGGTAACCTATGTTTCATCTGACTCGAACATCTACCACCAAAGAAGATATGGTTGGTCGTTCGAAAATTCCCATTTTCTCATCCTCTTGCTTATTTAGACCCCAACTTTCTTTTGAAAAAGCAACAACACCTCTCCCGATGCCAAACCTGGAGCGTCGGCTCTGAAGACCTTATGGTCGGGTTGTCCAACTCTTTGGTTCAACGGAAACGGCTGGCTGAGGTATTTTGTTCAACTTAGCTTAGTCTGGTCAACTTTACCTTTATAACTTGACTCTGTCTTTATATTGATTTAACTGCTTTCAGGAATCACCCCCTCCTTTAGGAGACTCTACAACAACCAAGCTACTGCCTCTGAAGATCAACCCAGAGTACATGCTTTCATATTTGCATCCTATCCTTTGTCATCCTTTGGACTTTATACAATAACTCGCTATGCTTTCCAGGGCTCAAGCAAAACGAAGAAAAACTAGAGGGTCTGCCTATGCCCCTGCTGCCAAAGAATCGGAGCCTGCCAAGCCGGACTCTCCCGCTACGCACGCTGAGCCTTCTGCATTCTCAAGGGATGCACTTGAAGACGCTTGTCATTCCATCGAGCCGGCGACCCATGAACCGGCAACTGAAAGTCCTCCAAAGGCCAGTTCTAATCCGCCAAGCCCTTCCAAAGTCATCGAAGACCCAATTCTTCCGGACGTCATTATTACTGGCACGAGCTTTCAGTCTCCCAAGCCTCATGTGCTGACCAAGCACACCGAGAAAGATGAAACTTTTGATAGTCTGGATTTTGAACTTCATGTACTGGAAAAATTAACCATCGACGAGCTTCATGCTGGCTATCTAAACCGCCTGAACACAAGCCGGAACATGGAGCTAAAACTTGTTAATATGATGAAGAAAAAGCATGAGGTACGCCTTCCTTTCCTGATATCCTTTACATAGCCCCCAAGAGCCGGTTTAATATTTGCTAATGGTAAGCCGGGTCTTCCAATCCATGTCATGAGTAGAAACACTTAGCCTGTAGCCCCCAAGTATCGGCTTAAAATGGAAATATTGAGTCGGTACTTTAGTGTTTAAGTAGTTGATCAATTGTAGCCCCCAAGTTCGGGTCAGTATAGAAATAATGGGCCGGAACTTCCCTGTAGATATGAATAAGAAGCCATATGTAGCCCCCAAGTGTCGGATTATCTTTGACAAATATGAGCCGGAACTTCATTGTAATTTTGAACAAAGAGCCAAATGTAGCCCCCAAGTGTCGGCTTAATTTGATGAAGATGAGCCGGGACGTACTTGTAGTCTTGGAGAATAAATAGACATTGGCCCCCAAATGTCGAGTATATTGCTTGCAATCTGCTTAAGACTTGCATTATATTTGTTAACTTAACCATCTGGCAACATGTTACCCTGGCGACTTACCCCTATTTTACTTTTTGTCTATCACATGAAGCTTTAAAAAATGTCGAGTCTGAACTGGCCGACTTAAAGAGCAATCTGGCCTCCCAGCAAGCCGCTAGGAGTGCAACAGAGGAGAAGTGTCAGCTTGCAGCCGAAGAGCTTGTACAAGTTAAAGCTGATTTCGCCGCCTTCAAGAAAGCTACTGAGACGGAGCAAACTGCCCTGGCTCAACGTGCAGATGATGCTGACCAGCGGCTCATGGTTGTATCCGATGAACTGCACGCCCTCAAGCGCCATATTGCAAAGATGTCTGCTGCTATCTTTGGTAAGTACTAAAGACTTTAGCCAATATCCTTGTGTGCAGAATTACATAGGCGGCTTATAACCAAAAATTTGTCTTATGCAGTCAAAGGAGCCGTCAACTCACTGCTGATAGCCTATTGTCGCTGAAAGCCGTCTACACACTATCAGAACAGCTGTACTGCGGAACTCTCTACACGATCAAAGCGATTCTTAATAAAGAGAGTATCCCCCAGTCTATGAAGGGAGTCATAGAAGTGTTATCCACCCTGCCCAAGCAAATCCAGGAGCTCAAAAAATCAGCCGCCAGAAAGGGAGCCATTGTGGCAATAAGCCGGGCTTTGGCGTTTGCCCTAGAGCTGACTCCTAAAGAGATGATGGATGGCTTCCCGTCAAAGAAGGATGACGGCTCAGAATTCACCGAAGCTGACTATGCTCATTGCATGAAGGCCTCCAGGGTCCTCGCATCAGTGTTAGTGGAAGAGGTGAACTTGTCAACGTATCAGGCGGCTTACACCACCAAAAACAAATGAGTGCGCGGCCCGACTTTCGAGGCCAAGGATTTAACTCTTGCACACCATAAGCACTGCTTTGCCCCTAATATTGACCCATCTCCCCTCTTTTAAGAAGTGAACTTTGAAGCTTTAACCAACTACAACTAGGACGCGGACAATCTGTAGATCAAGGAGGTCGAAGACCCGCCGCAGGATGACTCGCCTTCCAGCTTATCAATCTTGACAAATCATGATATAACCCGGCTTCGTGACCCGCCAAAATTTGGGGTGGTGTAAAAAATTGAAGTCCTTGCTTTTGAGCTCTTAGGAGAGCATTGTAATAGGCCTTTAGTAAAAACTTTGTCTTGCCTGAACTATGCCATCGTGCATATAGGAAATCGCATGGCTTTAACATATTGTGTCCGCCTTGTGCTTTAATTCATACCAGATGTCGTGGCGACTCTTCTTAGGAAAAAACCCTGTGAGAGCTCTCAAAATATTTGCCATACTGTTTGGAGGGCGGCTTAGAATAGCACAACCTGGAGATGTTATATCTCTCTTAATTTTTTTTTGAATTTTTTTGAACAACTCATGTGCCGGTTCTTCTGGGTGGACTCGCTAATTAAAACTCCTAATCAGTACAGGGTCTCTATCGAGATTGGTCGTCAATTTCTTAGAACGGCTCAGGGTCTCTAAGCGAGATTAACTGATAGGAAGTGTAACGTCCCAGAAAGAGACATGGCAGGGCATGAGTACCCTGGTAGCTCATAAACTGCCTCTCATGTGACATAAATCCATCATTTTAACCTTAAACAGTGCATGGTCTTTAAAAGATCAACTGTCTAAGAGTACGAATGGGCCACATAGCGGAGAGTCGACAGTAGATGAGAGAGTTTATTCTCGCTTTCCGTAAGCCGTCCCTCACGTGACAAGAACCGTCGGTTTAACCTTAACCAGTAAAGGGTCTCTAATGAGATTGGTTTTCCATTTATTTGAACCGGCTCGGGGTCTCTAAGCGAGATTAACTGGTAAGAGTTCGGCGGGTCACATAGCGGAGCATCATCATCTTACAGGCAGGTTTAACTCTAGTGGCTTAAGAACCAATCAAGAGGGTATGTAAGCTAAACCCGGTGGGTTGGAAGCCCCCAAATGACCTTGTTGACGGAGTCAACTACTTGGTTTAAGAGCCGATTGATAGGGTATGATAAGCTAAACCCAGTGGGTTGGAAGCTCCCTAGACGACCTTGTTGACGGAGTCAACTTTTTGGCTTAAGAGCCGATCGATAGGGTCTGATAAGCTAAACCCGGTGGGTTGGAAGCCCCCTAGACGATCATGTTAACAGAGTCAACTATTTGGCTTAAGAGCCGACCAATAGGGTCTTATAAGCTAAACCCGGTGGGTTAGAAGCCCCCTAGATGGCCTTGTTGCACAAACTGAGATATGCGAAACGACAGAGGCCCCGGCTTGCAGGGATGCCCAATTCCACAAACTGAGAACTTGTCACCTTTGGGGGAAGTTAAGACAACCCCTGCCCCTGATCCTTCCAGTTGCGTGGATCCATCAAAGTGGATTGTCCAATACGTGTTATCCGGATTTTCCTCGGGCACCTGACACTCCGTCCAGTCATTTATGAAATCCACTAATGCTTGAGACTTGACCGCCGTGCGAGGCACTTTCAGATAAGAGGTCCAAGCTCCAATGCCCACTTAGCAATCCTGCCGATGGCCTCTCTGTTTTGAATTATGTCTCCCAACGAGGCAGAGCTAACCGTCGTGATCTGGTGCCGTAGGAAGTAATGCTTCAGCTTACGATTGGCCATGAACACCCCATATACTAGCTTCTGCCAATGTGGATACCTCTGCTTGGACTCTGTCAGGACTTCACTGATATAATAAACCTGCCTCTAAACCGGATATTCCTTCCCTGCCTCCTTACGCTCAACGACGATCGCGGCGCTGACCGCCCTGTTATTAGCCGCCACGTATAAGAGCAAAGGTTCCTTCTCAGCCAGAGCCTCTAAGACTGGCGGATCAGTGAGTTGTCTCTTAAGTGCTTCAAATGCCTCACCCGCCGTCGTACTCCAGACAAAATTGTCGGTCTGTTTCATCATCTGGTACAAAGGGATGGCCTTCTCACCAAGGCGGCTTATGAACCGGCTTAATGTAACGATCCGTCCCGCCAGGCGCTGAACATCATTGATGCATGCCGGCTCAGACAGGGAAGGGATAGCCTTGATCTTATCTAGATTAGCCTCAATGCCACGCTCAGAGACTAGAAAACCCAAGAGCTTGCCTGCAGGAACACCGAAAACACACTTAGCCGGGTTAAGCATCATCTTGTAGACCCGTAAATTGTCAAAAGTCTCCTTCAGGTCGTCAAGCAGAGTCTCCTTCTTCCTGGACTTGATCACAATATCACCCACATATGCATGGACATTACGCCCAATTTGACTATGAAGACAATTTTGTACACAACGCTGGTAAGTCGCATGGGCACTCTTGAGCTCGAAAGGCATGGACACATAGCAGAAAGAACCAAAAAGCGTGATGAAAGCCGTCTTCTCTTGGTCCTTGACTGCCATCTTGATCTGATGATAACCAGAATAAGCATCCAGGAAGCATAAACTCTCACAACCCATCGTTGCATCGATGATCTGGTCGATACGGGGGAGAGTAATCAAATCAGCCAGACATGCCTTGTTAAGATCCGTGTAATCCACGCACGTGCGCCACGCGTCGTCCTTCTTAAGCACTAGCACTGGGTTAGCAAGCCACTCTGGGTGAAATACTTCAACGATGAAACTCGCTGCCAGGAGCCGGGCCACCTCTTCCCCAATGGACCTACGCCTCTCTTCATTGAACCGTTGTAGGAATTGTTTGATCGGCTTAAATTTCGGATCCACATTAAGGTGGTGCTCAGTGAACTCTCTCAGTACACCCGGCATGTCAGACGGCTTCCACGCAAAGATGTCCCGATTCTCATGGATGAATTCGATCAGCGCGCTTTCCTATTTGGGATCCATATTGGTTCCAATAGTAAACTGCTGGGATGAGTCGCCCGGAGTAAAATCCACTAGCTTGGTGTCATCCGCCGAAAACTTGAGGGGCAGCTCAGACTCTGTGGTGGGGTTTTTGAGCGGAGTCATGTCCTCTGGGTCAACATTTTCCTTATAAAACTTGAGCTCCGCTTATGCGCAACTCGACTCTACATAAGCTGCGTCTCCTTCCTCACACTCAATAGCCGTCTCCCGATCACCATTCATTGTAATCGTCCCATTTAAACCTGGCATCTTGAGATGTAAGTAGACATAACAAGGCCTAGCCATGAACTTGGCGTAAGCCGGACGTCCAAATAGGGCATGATATGGACTTTTGATCTTGACCACCTCAAAACACAAGGTCTCCACCCTGTAATTGTATTCATCACCAAAGGCGACTTCCAAAGAGATCTTACCCACTGGATAAGCTAACTTGCCAGGCACCACACCATAAAAGACCGTCAAGGAAGGCCTAAGATCCTTATCAAGCAACTTCATCCGGTGGAAAGTGTCATAGCACAGAATATTAATGCTGCTGTTACCATCCATAAGCACCTTAGTAAACACGTATCCTCCCACTTGGGGGCAACTACCAAAGCCAGCCGGCCCGGGTCGTCAACACGCAGCGGGTGATCCTCTCTGCTCCAAGTTATGTCATACTCGGACCACTTCAAGTATTATGGGAGAGCCAGCGTAATCGCATTAACCGCCCGCTTGCGCAATTTCTGATCTCGCATGTTAAGGTTGGTTGTAAAAACATGATACTAACCCGAGCTAAGCTGCTTCAGATTACTCTGATACCCAGACTGGTTACTTTGTTGCTGATTATTGCCACCAGATTGCTAGTGATGCCCTCCTTGATTGCCCTGGCCCAGATAGCCAGATCCCGAACCGCAAGAACCCAAGCCAGCTACTGACCCGCCTGGCCCTGAGCCGCCTGGTGGGCCACCACCGTTGTTGTTATGCTGCCGCAAGTTGTAGTCCCAAAATTTTTGCATAATGTGGCAATTCCTCCACGTGTGACCCGCCGCCCTATCGGGTCGGCTGTGCTCTAGACAAGGCTTATTGAGCATCTCCTCCAAATTAGAAGGAGTTTTACCTTTATTAAAGGGTTGTCTGAAGTTCCCATTGCCCTTAGCACGATTGTTCCCGACACTGGCGTTAGCCACCAATTCTGACCCGCCATCTGGATTCTTCCTCTTGCGTTGGTTGCCACTGCCCGTCGCACCTTTGCCATTGGTATTCTTCTTGCCTTGACTGGGATTTTCCTCATCAGAGCCCGAATCCTTCATATTGTTAGAGTCGGCGTACTTTGTGAGAGCCTCCATGAGCTCCCCCATGTCCTGACATGAGCGCTTGAGACGGCCGAGCTTCTGCTTCACAGGCGTAAAGTGACAATTCTTTTCCAGAATCAAAACTCCTTGAGCCGCCGTAATCTGCTCAGACGAGTGGATGATGGTTGAGACCCGCCGGACCCAATGATGAGCCGACTCATCCTCCTGTTGCACACAATGATCCAAGTCCACAATCATCATAGGCTGCTTGCATGTTCCTTGGACATTTTTGATGAACTTTGCCTTCAACCCGCCCCAGGAATCAATGGTGTTGGGTGCCAAGCCCTTCAACCACGTGCGACTCGGCCCTTCCAGTATCATGATAAAATATTTGGCACATACTGCATCGTTGACATCTAACATCTCCATCGCTAGCTCATAGCTGTCAATCCACGCCTCCGGAGGCAGGTCAGCAGTGTAATATGGGACCTTGCGAGGGCCCTTGAAATCTTTCGGCAGATGCTCATTCCGCAAAGCCGGCACTAAGCACGGCACCCCCACAGCCCTGGTGGTTACCCCTGCTCCTACCGAGATGGAAGGTGTAGGTTCTTGATGAGCCACCGCCGTGAGAGCCACCGCCTATCGCTGTGCCCTTGCCCGGTCCACCAGCGCCTGAGCATCCAGAACTACCTGATCATCTCGTGGCGGGTCCCGGTGCCGATCACTGCTAGAAACCGCCGGCGACTCATACCGCCGACTGAAGCTGCGGCTGGGGATGGGGGTTGAATGCACACGACTTCGGCTGTAGGTGTACTTCTCCTGCTGGGCCATCGTCGTCTGCAGCTATCTAATAGCGTTCCGCACCTCTTCTACGAAGGGCGCCTCATCCTGGATAGGAATCGTACCGAGCTGGGTTGCCGCCGCCACCATGTTCTTTGCCGGGTTTGAATAGTGACCCACCAGCATTAGGAAAGCCATTGGTGAGGACTGGTTCCGTCGGGGCGGGTTTGGGCGCTGCTGTCGAGCCACCGGCCGACTCTTTGGTGCTTCTGCCGTCCGTCCCATCCCCGGCATGTTAAAAAGATTCCTGGCCTCGAACTGTTCCGGCAAGCGGGACCGATGCCTCATCTGCTGAACCGCCCCTGTAGATTGCTGCTCCAGCTCAAGGCGGAAAGCATTCGCCCTAAGGCGCTCTGCCTCTACGTCCATCTGAGCCTTTAGCATGCCAATCCCTTGTTGGACTTCAGTCATCTAGTCCTTCAGCCTTGCGATCTTTGTGTTCCGGGCGGCTTGATTCTCTACTGTGACCTCAGTTGCCATCAGGGTTGTGAGCTCATTCATCAGATCCAGGAGAACTTGAGCCAGCGGCGAGTCAGCCCCCGACCCTGCTGCCCCAGCGGTTGTACTGCTCGTGCTTGGTGCTGAACCCGCCATGAAGACGGCCGCATGCATCGGTGGCCCATGGTCCTCCGACTCATGATACTCTGACTCGGGGTAAAGCTCGTCCCCGAGCCTGCCATCGTGAAGCGGGTAGATTGATTCCGTCTCTCCGCTCGAAGATTCACCCTCCAAACAGACGAGAGTTTCCTACGACATAGAACCCTCAAGATCCGTGCCTTGAGTAAAACTGACGAAGATATGCTTCCTGCCCGGGTTAGCATGGGCAGGTTGCACTTGTCGAGCGGGTTGTGTGCGCCGTGCCGGCTCGACGATGTTGGTGCAGACGTCCAGCCTGGGTGTAGATCTGCCGACCTTGCCGATGAAGACGTGGATTCTGTCGAAGGGAACTCGAAAGCCGTACTCGACAGAGTCGGCCTCGGGGCCCCAGCCGTCGTCGTTGATGTAGAGCCGGCCGCAACGACTCTTGTTCATCCTGCCAACGACGTACCCCTCGATCCCTGGGAGAGAGCCCTTTGAGAAATCAACACCACCGAGTGCTAGGCCCACAGTGGGCGCCAACTGTCGTGGTTTTGTCACGGCAGATGTCCGAGGACTTAGGTTTGAGGCCATCGCTAAGGTGATGGACTCAAAGGGGTTGGTTGGGACGAAGGACACGATTTTACCCAGGTTCGGCCCCTCAAGAAGAGGTAAAAGCCTACGTCCTGCTTGTGTTGTATTGATTGGAGTATCGGTTACAAGGGAGCGGATTCGCGTGGCCTAGTTCTTGATTAGTTGGTTCATGTTTAAGTCACCCCGGGTCTTGCCTTTATATAAGAGGTCAAGACCACGGGTTACACAAGTTTCATACCGACTCTTACAACGTGTCTGACTCTGTCTCTATGTCGCCTTGCCTTCCCTGGCAAGCCACCTCTGGGCGGCTTAACCACCCAGGTCTTCATGCCTTCTTTGTCTAGGCCTTGCCTAGGCCCATCTTGGTAAGCCCCCATATGTCTAAGCTTACGTCTCGAGGCCCATCTGCTTTGATCTGGCTTACGAGCTGCCAGGTATGACCCGGCCCCACCTGGGCGGGTCTCACCACTGGGTTATATCCCCAACAGACCCCCTGGTTATCGCCTTGCCTCCCCGTGTGTCTCCGCCACTGGGAATCTCGCCGTCGACGGGCATCTTCACCTCCATCGCTGCCATAGCGGATCCGTCACCGAGCTAGGGTACGGATTCGATCTTTCTTGCGCTCCCCGTGTGATTCTTCCGCAATAAAGTTGATTTTCTCTATAAGCCACAGTTTGCACATCTTTCTATCCATGAGAAAACTCAGTAGATTAGAGAACCATCGATTCTCTAGGGTTTGCCTTCCACCCAATGGAACTCTGTAGATCCGAAGTGAACAAATCGGTATCACTGATTTGCCTGTCTGTGTTGCTGAGAACTGTCTTGGTGAAACTGAGTACTTCTTTTTGGTCTCACCGAAAAGAGTGCCAAGTTTCTGTCAATGGGATAGTCAGTCTTGGTAGCACCGAAATTTTTGCTTAGGCTATATTGATTTTCATGTGACAGAATGTAAAATCTTGAAACCTTTTATTCAAACATTCAAAAATCAGCCTCATTTGTGACGACTCATCTTCTTATGCTCCTCTACACTATATTCACAGGGTCAGAGATGTCTGCTTCAGATGACAGTGAGAACAACTTCAGAGAACAGAGTGTTGAGATGGATTCGGGCACTAGTCCTGAGCCTAGTTCATTTTCAGATCCAGGCACCCCTAGTTCTCATGGGTTGCCTAAACCTGCTACAAAGACCAGAAAGAGACTGAATTCAGATGAACAAGATTCAGACTTTGTGCCAGATGAGGTTCTTGCCAAGAAGCAAGAGAAGGCTACCAAGAAGTCAGCCAATGAGGCCACCTCTTCTTGGAGGATGGTTGGCAAAACATATGCACCTCCTGAATCTATGAGAGCACCTGAGAGTGCTAGAGCTACAATGACCGATGAGACCCCAAAGAAGTCTATGCCTAAGGAGGCAGGTGTGATAGCCTAGCTTATTAGGGATGATAGACTACTCATATCAATAAGGAATTCCTTCTTTTTCGGGAGCCCATTCGAACAGAACTCCCAGGTTAAGCGTGCTTGGCTTGGAGTAGTTCTAGGATGGGTGACCGACCGGGAAGTTGGTCTCGGGTGCGCATGAGTGAGGATAAAGTACGCAGAAAAGACCAGTACTACCTCCTTTCCTGTTTATAGGGCTCAAATAAAAAATCTCACCAACCAAGGTAGATGATGAGTGGTGGAATAGTTTTTGTAGTTTGCAAAAATACTCAATTAATGTGTTTGTTTTACTCAAAAGGTTGTACCTCCTTTCCTGTTTATAGGGCTCAAATAAAAAATCTCACCAACCAAGGTAGATGATGAGTGGTGGAATAGTTTTTGTAGTTTGCAAAAATACTCAATTAATGTGTTTGTTTTACTCAAAAGGTTGTGTTTACCAATGCATTAATTGCAATTCATGCATGCATGAACAAAAACTTTAACATGCATTGGTTAATGTTCTCTAAGTCTTTCATGCAACAATTTAATGCACCTTGAAATCAGCACATGTGATAGGGAACAATCAAACTGAGACTTATAAAATGGAAAAACTAAAATTTTGAGATGAGCCCAATAAACCAGAAAGGAGGGAGTATTGATTTGTGAGGCCAGTCTAGATCCCGCGAGGAGTAACAACTACCGGCGAGTGTGTCCGGGGCGTTACAGCAGGGGAGAATAAGAAGGCTAGAAAGAGGATAATCCATGTTATTGGTAGGCCTACATCTATGTTTGAATATCCAAAGGACGCAGCTGCTTCTGAAGAGGAGGTAGAGCCAGCTGCTAAGGCCCCTCCCAAGAAGAAGTCAAAGCTTATGGCAGATGTTATGCCTAAGGCTTCAACCACCAAGAGCACCAAATCCAAGAAAACTGTTGTTGCTGCTGAGAAATCCAAGAGGTCATCCAGACAGATTCCTGCTTCTGAGAAGAACAAGGGGTCTATCTTTAGAGAAGAAGAGGATGATGACTTCATTGCCTTAATGAAGCTTAGGACACACCTTCTAGTACATAATGACAGCTATCCACTTGCTGAAGATATGAAAAAGAGGAAGGACTCTGGCTTGAGGGCATGGAGAGTTGCTGATCCATATGCCCAAAGGAAGAAGACAGTTGCAGACTATAGATTCTATACCAAAGAGCAACATGATTTCTATGAGACTGTGCTTTTTGACAAGAGTCCAACTGTGAGTGATATGAGGTATGTGGACTGGAAATTCATCAAGGAGAATGAGAACTACTTTTCAAGTGTCAAAGATAATTTTCACTGCATTGGATTGGATGAGTTTGTTGACAGAGATTTTACTGCTTGGAATGATGAGATGATCATGCAATTCTACTCCACTGCACATTTCTATGGAGATGGTAGGATTGTATGGATGACTGAAGGTGCAAGATGTGAGTCCACTGTTGATGAATGGGCTGCCATCTTAGGAGTCCCAGAAGCTCAAGATGGAGATTTGGATGTCTACTCATAATCCAAGGAGAGCCACAATGTTATGGCTAACATGTAAAAGGAGATTTCAGCTGCTAACATGAAGTCTCACATGCTAGGATCTATTTACTTTCTCCAGGCTGGCCTCCGCACCATGAACACCATTCTGAGGCATACTTTGACGCCCAAGTCAGGATGACAAGATGATCTGAGGCTACTCCATCAACATGTTGATCCACCTTGACAGACATCAGGATCAAAGACATGGACTTGATTGTTGAGATAGTCAAGAGGGTTGCTGCTGATCAGAAGCGCTCTTGCTGCTATGCACTCTATATCCAGATGCTCGTCAACTCCAAGTTGGAGAAGCACATATTTGCTCTAGATTGTCCCCATTTGCCCCTACCGCCAGATCTCTAGGACAAGGTTGTGGTGATGGATGTTGAACATCCCACATCTGCTGCAGCTCAGGCAGAGGCAGAGGTAGTTAGAGCCACTAGTGCTCAAGTCCCTAGATCCAGAAATGAGCAAATGGATCTGTTGATATCATCAGTTCAGGGTATGCAGAAGGACATTAAGGGGATTCTAGACAACCAGGACAGTCTTGTGAGGATCTTTGAAAATAGGATCAAGACCCTTAATGATAAGGTGGATGGGCTGACTAAGACAGACAATGAGCTCAAGAAGGAAGTTGACTTAGTGCCTCTTCCTTAGACTTCTTTAGATGATGATGATGAGGATGGATCACCTCTCAAGACAGGCACATAGTTTCCTACTCGGGCCATATCAGTCACTATGCCAGCTCCAGACTTGAGGCCCTCTTCATCAGCTCCTGCTGGTGTCACCTCAGCTCCTGCTCCATCAGTTTCAGTTCCTCCAACTGCCACTCCAAATCCATCCACGACATCTGTAGAAATCTTTGCCAATGATATTCTCTCGACGCCTTCATCAACAACCGGAGGATATCAAGCCAAGAATGCTTAGATATACGCCTTTGAACTTTTTGGTAACTTGTTGCCAAAGGGGGAGAAGTGTATATAGATCTTTAGGCTTCGAGTGAGAGAGTGTTTTGGTGTTTATTGATTTTTCAAAAACAATTGTATTTTGGTTGCTTCTGATACACATTCTTTGTGTTTGATCATACACTTTCTGTGTGATGCTACTACTTCCTATCATCTTAATGCTTAATAAGATGATCTTTCACCATTGCTTGATTGTGTTGTGCTATTATGTTCACTCTAATTATTCTCGCACACCACCAAGTTGTGTGTGACATGGAAGAAGTGCCCCATGTAAATTATCGATTGTGCATTTGCATTCAAACCCAAATTCAAAATGATGCACAAATTTAGGGGGAGCTCTTGCTTATCGATACTTCTCAAATCGACGATTATATTCATTGATTATATCATATGTCGAAGCTTTGATCTATATGTTGTCATCAATTACCAAAAAGGGGGAGATTAAAAGCACATTAGCTCCCTTGGTGGTTTTGGTAATTTATAACAACATATAAGTCATTGAACTAATGTTTCCACAAAGTATATTTCAGGAAATGTTCAATGATAGGATTGGCAAAAGGATTGTGTAGATTGTGGAATATCCCAGGATGCAAGGAAATAGGTTGGCATAGCTTCAAGCAGAGGACTCTACATTTTATATTTGTGAGAAATCACTTTGAGTCCATGGGAAAGCCAATACTATTAAAAGGGGGTAAGGTTTTGTTGGTGAACAACATGCTCATACGTGCACAAGTGATAGTCACCAAAAACACCCACAAACTCTCCCACCAAAGTCTGTCCAAAGCCACATATTCAAAATCGGTGCAACCAACATTTCCATCCCGGTGCCACCGATTCTCAACCTCAGGCATACTCAGCCAAATCCTAGCCACTTCGGTGCAATCGATTCCATACTGGTGCCACCGAGTTTAGGTTGCCAACTTTCTGTTACGCAAATCCACAATATCGGTACCACGGAGATTGTTGGATCGGCGTCACCGAGAATGACAATCTGACCGTTGGTCACCTTATTGCTGCAACTGAGTTTCCTATATCGGTCTCACCGAGATTCAAAAGTTGCCACCTTTTGGTCACTTTGGTACCACCAAGATTAACACATCGGTGTCACCGAGTAGGTCATTTTGTGTGTAACGGTTGGATTTTTGGGGATGCCTATATATACCCCCTTCACCACCACCTACTCGAGAGAGAAGCACTCAGAACTATTCCATACTTGCCCCATCCAGTTTTTCTGAGAGAGAACCACCTACCCTTGTGTTGAGGTCAAGATCTTCCACTCCAACCATATGGATCTTGATTTCTAGCCTCCCCAAGTTGCTTTCCACCAATCTCATCTCTTCCACCAAGCCAAATCTGTGAGAGCGTGATTGTGTGTTGAGGAGTCTATCATCTTGAAGCACAAGAGCAAGGATTTCATCGTCATTACCGAGCCTATTACCTTTTGGAGGGTGGTGCCTCCTAGATTAGTTAGGTTTCGTTTGGGAGCCTCCTACTTCGTGTTGTGGAGTTGAACCAAGAAGTTTGTACGGGCAAGGAGATCGCCTACTTCATGAAGATCTACCCATAGTGAGGCTAGTCCTTCGTGGACGGAAGCCGTTATGGAATAGTCAAGGTTGCTACTTCGTGGACCCTTATGGGTGGCGTGCCGTATCATGATTTGGATACGGTCGCAAGTGAGTGAGGATTGGGTCGTCGCATCCTTAGTGGCGCACTACATCGGCACCCAGGTGCAGTGGAAAATGAGCGAGGGTCTTCGCATTTGACTCGTCGAGTGCGAAGGGTAAGGAAGCTAGCCGAGCCTAGGAGTATTCGATTAGGTAGCTGGAACGTAGGGTCTCTGACAGGTAAGCTTTGGGAGGTAGTTGATACAGTGGTGAGGAGAGGCGTTGGTATCCTTTGCGTCCAAGGGACCAAATGGAGGGGACAGAAGGCGAAGGAGGTGGAGGGTACCGGCTTCAAGTTGTGGTACATGGGGATGGTTGCAAATAGAAATGGAGTAGGCATCTTGATCAGCAAGAGCCTCAAGGATGGAGTGGTAGACGTCAAGAGACGTGGGGACCGGATTATCCTGGTCAAGATGGTAGTTGGGACTTATTCCTTAACGTTATCAGCACATATGCCCCACAAGTAGGCCACAATGAGAACACCAAGAGGGAGTTCTGGGAAGGCCTAGAGGACTTGGTTATGAGTGTACCGATTGGCGAGAGGCTCTTCATAGGAGGAGACCTCAATGGCCACGTGGGCACATCTAACACATGTTTTGAAGGGGTGCATGGGGGATTTGGCTATGGCATCAGGAATCAAGAAGGAGAAGATGTCTTAAGCTTTGCATTTGCCTATGGCATGATCGTAGCTAACACCCTCTTCAAGAAGAGAGAATCACATCTAGTGACTTAAAGTAGTGGGCAGCACTCTAGCCAGATTGATTTCATCCTCTTGAGAAGAGAAGACAGGCGTGCATGCCTAGACTGTAAGGTGATACCTGGAGAGAGTGTTGTCCCTCAGCATAAGCTTATGGTTCCTGACCTCCGCTTTTGGATTCGTGTCCAGCGGAACAAGCGTGCCAAAGTCGCTAGAACGAAGTGGTGGAAGCTCAAGGGGGAGGTAGCTCAGGTGTTCAAGGAGAGGGTCATTAAGGAGGGCCCTTGGGAGGAAGGAGGTGATGCAGACAACATGTGGATGAAGATGGCGACTTGCATTCGTAAGGTGGCCTCAGAGGAGTTTGGAGTGTCCAAGGGAAGTAGAAGAGAAGCTAAATATACCTGGTGGTGGAATGATGTTGTCTAGAAGGCAATCAAGGAGAAGAAAGATTGTTTCAGACGCCTATATCTGGATAGGAGTGCAGACAACATAGAGGAGTACCAGATGGCAAAGAAGGCCGCAAAGCGAGCTGTGAGTGAAGCAAGGGGTCGAGCGTATGAGGACCTCTACCAAAGGTTAGACACGAAGGAAGGCAAAAGGGACATCTATAAGATGTCCAAGAGCCGAGAGAGGAAGACGAGGGATGTTGACCAAATAAAGTGCATCAAGGACGGAGCAGATCAACTCCTGGTGAAGAACGAGGAGATTAAGCATACATGGAGGGAGTACTTTGACACGTGTTAAATGGGGAGAGTGAGAGCTCTACCATTGATATGGATGACTCCTTTGATTATACTAGCAGGCGTTTTGTGAGGCAAATCCAGGAGTCACATGTCAAGGAGGCTTTAAAGAGGATGAAAGGAAGCAAGGCGATGGGCTCCGATTGTATCCCCATTGAGGTGTGGAGAGGCCTCGGGTACATAGCGATAGTATGGCTAACCAAACTTTTCAACCTCATTTTTCGGGAAAACAAGATGCCAGAAGAATGGAGACGGAGTATATTAGTATCAGTCTTCAAGAACAAAGGGAATGTTCAGAGTTGTACTAATTACCATGGAATTAAGCTGATGAGCCATACAATGAAGCTATGGGAGAGAGTCATTGAGCACCGTGTAAGAAGAATGACAAGCGTGACCAAAAATCAGTTTGGTTTCATGCCTGGGAGATCGACCATGGAAGCCATTTTCTTGGTACGACAACTTAGGAGAGATATAGGGAGCAAAAGAAGGACCTACATATGGTGTTCATTGACTTGGAGAAGGCCTATGATAAGATTCCGTGGAATGTTATGTGGTGGGCCTTGGAGAAACACAAAGTCCCAACAAATTACATTACCCTCATCAAGGACATGTACGATAATGTTGTGACAAGTGTTCGAACAAGTGATGGTGACACTGACGACTTCCCAATTAAGATAGGACTGTATCAAGGGTCAGCTTTGAGCCCTTATCTTTTTGCCTTGGTGATGGATGAGGTCACAAGGGATATACAAGGAGATATCCCATGGTGTATGCTCTTTGCGGACAATGTGGTGCTAGTCGATGAGAGTCGGACGGGGGTCAACAGGAAGTTGGAGTTACAGAGGCAAACCTTGGAATCGAAAGGTTTTAGACTTAGTAGGACTAAAACTGAGTACATGAGGTGCGCTTTCAGTACTACTAGGAACGAGGAGGAGGAGGACGATGTTAGCCTTGATGGGCAAGTGGTGCCTCAGAAGGACAACTTTCGACATTTGGGGTCAATGTTGCAGAACGATGGGGATATCGATGAAGATGTGAACCATCAAATTAAAGCCGGATGGATGAAGTGGCGCCAAGCTTCTGGTAGCTTTTGTGACAAGAGGGTGCCACAAAAGCTAAAAGGCAAGTTCTATAGGACGGCAGTTCGACCCGCAATGTTGTATGGCGCTGAGTGTTGGCCGACTAAAAGGCGACATGTGCAACAGTTAGGTCTGGCGGAGATGGGCATGTTGAGATGGATGTGTGGCCGCACAAGTAAGGATCGCATCTAGAATGATGATATACGAGATAGAGTTGGGGTAGCGCCAACTGAAGAGAAGGTTGTCCAACATCGTCTGAGATGGTTTGGGCATATTCAGCATATGCCTCCAGAAGCCCCAGTGCACAGGACGGCTTAAGCATGCTGATAATGTCAAAGGAGGTCGGGGTAGACCGACCTTGACATGGGAAGAGTCCGTAAAGAGAGATCTGAAGGATTGGAGCATCACCAAAGAACTAGCCATGGATAGGCGTGCGTGGAAGCTCGCTATCCATGTGCCAGAACCATGAGTTGGTCGCAAGATCTTATGGATTTCACCTCTAGCCTACCCCAACTTGTTTGGGACTAAAGGCTTTGTTGTTGTTGTCAAAATATTTTCAATGCTTCGATTGAGGAAAAACTGCTCAAGATTGATGATTTGGCTAGGAACGTTGATAGAATTTCACGCTTGAGATCGATTCTTTGAAAATTAGATCTACCACACCCAAGCATGATATTAATGAGTCTTTAAATTCTATGAGAATTTCTATTGATGAGTGTAAGCAAAGAACCGCTAGAATACGTGCTAAGCATGAATGGCTTGAAAAAGTGTGTTCTCGTGATAATAGTGATGAAGATCTCAAAGTGATTGATGTGACTCCTATTGAATCTTTGTTTTCTAATTCAATTCTTGATAAAGATTGGACTGGAGATAAGTCAACTTTAGTTAAAATTCATCCCAATGATTCGGAGTTTATAGATCTCAATGCTAAAATTGATAAAAGTAGGATTGAAGAGGTCAAAACTTTAAATAGCAATAAACCCACTCTTTTTGATTTCAAGGACTTTAATTATGATAGATGATCTTTGATTGATTGTATTGCCTTGTTGTAATCCATGTTGAATTCTCCGCATGCTTATAATCAAAATACGACTTTTACTAAACATATCGTTGATGCTATGATGAAATCTTTGGACGAAAAACTTGAGTCGGAAGTTTCAATACCTAGAAAGCTTCATGATGAGTGGGACACAACTATTAGGATTAAAATTAAAGATTATGAGTGTCATGCTTTGTGTGATTTGGGTGCTAGTGTTTCCACGATTCCGAAAACTTTATGTGATGTGCTAGGTTTCCATGAACTTGATGATTGCTCTTTGAATTTGCATCTTGCGGATTCCACTATTAAGAAACCTATGGGAAGGATTAATGATGTTATTATTGTTGCAAATAGGAATTATGTGCCCATATATTTCATTGTTCTTGATATAGATTGCAATCCTACATGTCCTATTATTCTTGGTAGGCCTTTCCTTAGAACGATTAGTGCAATTATTGATATGAAAGAAGGAAACATTAGATTCCAATTTCCATTAAGGAAAGGCATGCAACACTTTCCTAGAAAGAAAATAAGATTTCCTTATGAATCTATTATGATATTTACTTTTGGATTGCATACCAAAGATGACAATACTTAGATCTATTGTGTTATGCATAGCTAGGGGTGTTAAACAATAACGCTTGTTGGGAGGCAACCCAATTTTATTTTTATCTTCTTTTTTTGCTTCTGGTTTTTAGTGTTTCACACATTATTACCTCTGTAGTAATTGTGTTTTGGTGTTTTAATTAGTGTTTGAGCCAAGTAAGACCTTTGGGATGGTCTATGCTGATTGTTGATTTGATCTTGGTGAAAAACAAAAAAAATTGCGCTCAGTCAAGGAATTTTATAAATTTATCAGAGCGTCAAATGAGTCTGAATTTTTTACACAAGATTAATATACAAATTTCCCAGGTTGTCCTAATTTTTCAGAATTTTTGGATGTTGTGGGAACGAACACCTATGGGATCATGGAGACCCCTTTCAGTTCGGCGGGGGGAAGGATCGCACAAAGAGCCAGTCTGATGAACAGCACGCGGGGATCTTTAACCAAGTTCGAGCCACACAAATGCATAAAAACCCTACTCCTACTTTGTTGTATTGAGAGTGTTCTTAGGGTTCTAGGTACAGGGGCGCTATGAGCAGCTGCCACGTATGTGGGCTAGAAAGTCCCAAAAGTCTAGAGTGCGAAAACCCAAAACTCGAAAAGTCAAAAGTCCTCCACCGTATCGCCCTGGGCCTCCTTTTATACTCATAAGGGTATCCTAATAGTGGTGTACAGTGTGTACACGGGGTGTACAACAGAGATACAGTGCTATCGTACCTAACACTAACGGAGTAGGACATACGCATTTAATGCACCGTCAGGCATCTCTATCCGTCAGTAGGACGGGACAGAGCCCTTCCCATCAGCGCCGCTTAGCTCCCTCCAATGTCGACGCCGCGACATGTGTCCGGGTGGATTGGCACCTGTCATGTGTGCTGGCAGGGTCTTGCCGGGGCCTTGCCTTGCCTGGGGGTTCAATAGCCCTCCCGGCAAGACCTTGCCGGTAGTCTTGATTTTCTTGTGCTAGTATCTGGTAAGTCCCTGCCGGGCCTTGCTGCCAGGGTTGCTACTACTGCCCATGCACGAGTAAATGGCACTATAGAGCCTAGAACTCTAGTGCACTGACAGGGGCCCCCGGGCCTGGGCCACACACATCACGAGACACTATTGGGCTAGGCCCAATCAGTGTACGGGCATGCGTGGCAGGGGCCTTGTAGTTGTGATCCTTGCGCTCGCTGCGCTTCCCCACGACACCCATTGAATGCGGGACATGGTATACGTACGCGGCGCAGCCTTCAAAATCTTTAATTACCGCGTCAGGTCATTTCCGCCACGCACGCCGCATGCATGACGGGGAGCCAGCAACGGGGCCCGTGATTTAAAGTCCCTGGGAAATACAGTAATTGCAGCGCCATGGATTGGGGCAACGAGGCGGTTGTTGTTCGCCCCGTGATCGAGGGCGCCGCTATTGGAGGAGGTGGGAGGCGTCCTTTGGAGTGGGGGAGAGCCAACCCTCGCACTTCCCCCTATAAATAGAGGGGTAGCGAGGGCAGTGCTCATCCATCCTCCCTCTGTCTTCCGAGCACAAACCTCCATAGTTCTCCCTCCCACGTCTCCTCAACCTTCAGGTAGCGCCCGCCTTTAGCCATGAAAAGGGGTCGTGGGCAACCACCATCCTCCGCTCCAAGAAGGATCTATCGTCAGGATCATGCCACCGCTTCAGCCATGGAGGCGGAGGGTGGTTCGAGCTCGCACGGCGGAAGAGGCGCGACGGGTCACGTCCACCATGGAGGCTGAGGTCGGGGGAGGCGAAGTGCTGCTCCACCTCGTCCTCCGATGCCAGGCCTCTCCATTGAGGAGACCCATGCCGAGGGGATGGCGACAAAGAGGATGATGGCGGTGAAAGTTACGACGAGTCTGGGCGTCAAGCCGTCAAGTAGGAATATGATGACCTGAGCTCTGACTGATTGGCGGCTGCATCGTCATCGCCATCCTCGCGCCTCTCCTCCTCTCGGAAGGCCAGGCCTCCTGGGTTTCCCCTGGACCTCTCCACGGTGCAATGCTGGTCCAAGAGGGACCAGGTTCCTGCCTGCCCATCTGGTAGCCCTGCTCCTCCGTGCAGTGTTGGTCCAGAGGGGCCAGGCCGAGCTTCTGTCGGGGGCCTCTCGGCATATTTTTCTTCTTGTAATCAGCCTCCCCTTTCCATCCTTTTCTTCTTGTAATCTCCCTAGGGAAGAAATTCAAATAAAGATGTACTTAGGAAAAAGCAATATCTTATGTAAATTTCACCCTATTTTGAATGAAAGTGAATTATCTTCCTTGTTAGAACTTTTTCTGTATATGGAACTTTCCCTCCGCTTTCTTGGAAAAATCTTGTCGACGTGCGTAACCCTACCGCGAGTGCTTCGAGGAACATGTCCTTAGCAACCTGCTGGCAGTGCTACTGCCGGCAAGATACCTCGGTGTCCTTGGTACAACCATTCAAGGTGTGGGTCTCACTCGAAACAGAATAAGGGCGCGAGCGCTGTCACTTGATTCATTGAGCGGACTCGAAACGAAACAAGGAGCGTGGGCGTGGCCACTTAAGTCATTGAGCGGTCCCGAACACGATGAGGGCGCAGCCAATCACGGCAAGGTTCCCGTGCGTGCAGGTTTTCCGAACAAAAGTCGAAGGCTCCCAAGGAAAATAATTTCTCGGCAAGGATTCACTTGGGTTTTTTTGCAACTTATCTTTCGTTGTCGTGCTCCCTCCGGCAAGTTTTTTGGGGGGGACGTCGCTCATAGGTATCCGTACCACCATTACCCCCCAACAAAGCTGCACGCGAGGTATCCTTCTGCCCCTTGAGAAAAAGAAAGAAGAGAAAATATGGGTATGGAACCTTGGTGGTCCGTTAGCCCTTGCCGGGATTAAGTGCAATGCAATACTTCAGATAAACCTGCACATAAGTAATCATGAGAATCGATCAAGACTGCAGAACACTTATCAATATTTAACTACGCACACGGTCTGAGCCTGGCTTTGTACCAAGGATACATGCTTCAGTGGCAAGACTTGTACAAAAGGTGGTTACCGGGAGGCCCGGCAACCGCGCCTTATGGGTAGAACTTGCGAAGGTGTTCGATAATCCAGGAGTTGCTCACTGGGATGCCATCTTCGATCTCCAGGCGGACTGCGCCAGGCCTGGTGACTCGTACTACCCAATAAGGGCCTTCCCACTTTGGCGTCAACTTGCTGGAATTCTTGGCGGACTGAACTCACTGAAGAACAAGGTCGCCTTCCTCAAGACTTTGGCATTAACTTTGCGGCTATGGTAGCGGCGCAAAGCTTGCATGTAGCATGCAGCTCTCACAGCAGCCCGAAGACGGTCTTCCTCAAGGAGCGTCACGTCGTCTTGCCGCAACTGCTCTTGCTCGAGCTCATCATAAGCGAACACTCAAGGCGACCAGTATATGAGTTCCATGGGGAGAACTGCCTCCACCCCATAAACTAGGGATAAGGGTGTCTGACGGGTAGCTCGATTTGGTGTCGTTCTGATTGACCAAAGAACCATCGGCAACTCATCAATCCAGTTCCTTCTGCACTTGTGCAGCCTGTCAAAAGTTCTTGTCTTGAGGCATCATAACACTTCAGCATTAGCCCTCTCCGCTTGGTCGTTGCTCCTTGGGTGGGCAACGGAAGCAAAACAGATTTTGCTACCAAGGTCTTGGACATACTGCATGAAGGTGCGGCTTGTGAACTCTGTGTTGTTGTCAGTGATGATCCTGTTGGGAACACCAAAGCGGCAAACTAGTCCCTTGAAGAACTTGATGACTGACTGTGATGTCACCTTTCTCATTGCTTCCACTTCCGGCCACTTTGTGAACTAGTCGATTGCAATGTACAAGTAATCAAAGTCCCCGACAGTGTGGGGAAAGGGGACCAATATGTCAAGCCCCCAGACCGAAAATGGCCAGGAGAGAGGGATCATTTGAAGTGCTCGAGCTGGTTGATGTAATCTCTTCGAATGGAACTGGCATGCTTTACACTTGTTTACTAATGTTGTTGCATCCTAGAGGGCTCTGGGCCAAAAGAAGCCTTGTCGGCATGCCTTTCCGGCAAGGGCTCTTGATCCTATGTGGGATCCACATATGCCTCCATGTATCTCTACCAACAGCTCCAAATCCATCTTCCCGGGAAATGCACTTGAGTTTCACACCGTTTGGCCGTTTTCTGTATAGGTCGTTGTCCACGAACTGGTACATACTAGACCGGCGGGCTACTCTCTCTGCTTCCTCTTGTTCCCCGAGAAGTTCTCCCGTCTGAAGGAAACGAACGATGTATTGTGCCCATGCTGGAGCCTGGGGCTCGATAGCAAGGACTAAAGGCATATTCTCTGCCAGGGTAGCATTTGCCTCAACGCAAAGGCCTGAGGGCCTGCCGGAGCCTGTTGCACCCCGGCAAGCCTGGCGGGAGCATGCGCTTCCACGGTAAGAGCCAGGGGCCCTGCCGGAGCACAGTTCTCACCGACAAGCCTGCCATTCTCTTTGGCAACCTTCTCGCCGGCGGCTTTCGGGAGCCCAGCCGGGAAATACTTGCCGGAGCTTAACTTCCTTATCTTCTCTTGCCCAGTTGATGGTGTCACGGAGGGTTGAGTTAGTTGGAGCATGAAAGTTCCTGGTTTCACAGGCAACTTAAGGGTAGCACACTTTGACACACCATCGGCAATGTTGTTCTCTACGCGTGGAACATGTTCCATTTGCAGGCCATCAAAACTCTCTTCCAACTTCCTCACTTCATCTACATAAGCTTCCATCAATGTGCTCTGGTAATCTTTGTTCACTTGCCTGACGACAAGTTGAGAATAACCCCTGACAATAAGTTTCTTGATCCCAAGGTCTGCTGTGATCCTGAGACCGGCAAGCAGCCCTTCATACTCACTAGTGTTGTTTGTTGATATCTCTTGGGGAAAATGCATCTGGATCACATATCTGAGGTGTTCTTTGGTGGGTGCGACAAGTAGCACTCCGGCACCGGCGCCTTGCAGCGAGAAAGCTCCATCAAAATACATGATCCATTCTCGATCGGTTTCCTTGCCGGGGAGAGTTGACTCTGGAACCTCTTCATCGGGCGTTGGGGTTATTCTGCAATGAACTCCGCCAAGGCCTTGCTATGAATGGTTGAAGTGCTTTCAAACTTAAGACCAAATCTTGATAGTTCTATAGCCCACTCCACAATCCTGCCGGTAGCTTCTGGGTTTTGCAAGATCCGCTGTAGTGGAAAGCGAGTGACAACGGTGATCTCATGTGCTTGGAAGTAGTGGCGCAGCTTCCACGAGCCCATACGAATGCCGAAGAGAAATTTTTGCACGCCAAAATATCTTGACCTTGCCCCCTGCAATAAGGAGCTGACAAAATAGACTGGTCGCTGCACCACCTTCTTCTTCTGAATTGCCTCATTCAACTGCGCAGATCCTTCTTTGCCGAGGAATGTCCTGGCTTGTCGCTTGGCTGTCCTATCGCTGCCTCTGCTTCTTCGTCAACTTCTCTTTAATCCACTAGTGCAGCACTCACCACTTGATTAGTTGCCGCTAGGTATAGCAGCAATGGCTCTTGTGGTTTTGGCGCGACTAGGACTGGTAGAGAGGAGAGGTACTTCTTAAAATCCTGCAGCGCTACCTCCGCTTCCGGAGTCAATTTCATTGGTCCTGCCTTCTTCAAGATTTTGAAAAAGGGCAGGGCACGCTCAACATATTTTGGGATGAACCTACTCAGAGCAGCAACACAACCGGCAAGAGGTCGCACGTCTTTGACTCGCTTTGGTGCCTCAATTTGCTCAATTGCTTTGATCTTGTCGGGATTTGCTTCGATTCCTTGTTGAGATACAAAGAACCCAAGAAGCTTGCCGGATGGAACGCCGAACACACACTTCTCAGGGTTGAGCTCCATGTTGATCTTGCATAAGTTGGCAAATGTCTCTTCTAGGTCTGATATGAGCGTAGCCTTGTCCTTGGTTTTGACCACTATGTCATCCATATAAGCCTCCATATTTCTATGTAGCTAGGTCTCAAAACCAATCTGGACCACTCTTGAAAAATTAGAACCAGCACTTTTCAACCCGAAAGGCATACGCAAAAAGCAATACGTATCACATGAGGTGATAAACACGGTCTTCTCCTCATCTTCCTTGGCCATGAAAATCTAACGATAACCGTAATAGGTGTCAAGGAAAGACAACAGATCACAACCGACGGTGGAGTCCACAATCTGGTCGATGCATGGCAAGGGAAAAGGATCTTTGGGGCAGGCTTTGTTGATGTCTGTGAAATCAATGCACAACTTCCATTTTCCATTCGCCTTGCGCACTACAACCGGGTTGGCCAACCATGTTGGATGGAGCACTCCTCTGATCAAGCCAGCTGCCTCTAGTTTCTTAATCTCTTCGGCAATAAACTATTGCCGCTCCAAAGCTTGCTTCCGGACCTTCTGCTTGACGGGCCGCGTGTGTTAGTAGACGGCAAGGTGGTGCTCAATCACCTCCCTGGGAACACCAGGGATATCAGATGGTTGCCAGGCAAACACATCAACATTCACCCGCAGGAAGGCGACGAGCGCGCTTTCCTATGTGTCGTCAAGGTGGAACTTATGGTGAAAGTTCCCCCCGTGCTGTCCTCCTTGGCGGGCACCTTCTTGGTCTCTGGTGGAGCAGCCTTGGACTTTTTGCTCTTGCCAGTGGAGCTCTCTGGCACATAATCAACGGGAGCGCAACACTCTGAGGAGGTGCGCTTGCCGGAATGTGTGCCAGAGGCCTTTTCGGTCTTCTTCCCCCCGGGAGCTTCAATGGCAGGAGCAACTGCCTTGGCGACAGGTGCTGCTACTACACCCCGGTAGAGTTGGTCAGCGCAGATAAGTGTGCTTTTCTTGTCGGAGTTGATGGTGATGACAATCATTGGCCCGGGCATCTTCATCACGTTGTAAGCGAAGTGGGTTGCCGCCATGAACTTGGCCAGTGCCGGGCGACCAAGAATGTCGTTGTATGGCAACGAGATCTTGGCAACGTCAAATGATGTTCTCCGTTCTGAAATTGATATCGCTGTCAAATGTCACCGGCAGTGTGACCTTGCCCTTCGGCTGAGTTCTTCATGAATTGACCCCTTGGAAAGCGCCTGTCGGCTCGAGATCTTCGTCAAGAATTTGCAGCCTCTAGATGATATCAGGTGAGATCAGGTTCAGGCTGGCCCCACTGTCGACTAACATCTTCGTCACCTTGAGGTTGCGGATTGTTGGCGATACCAACAACGGCAAGCACCTGACCGCAGTTACGCGATCAGGGTGATCCTCGGCGTCAAAGATGATAGGAGTGTTGGACCATTTCAGAGGTCTCTGTGCACCGATAGAGGGCCCTGCCACGTTAACCTCGCACGCCCACTGTTTGAGTTGGCGGTGAGAGGAACACGACGAGGCGCCTCCCTCTATGCACATCATCTCTATAGCCTTCCGAAACTCATGCTCACTAGACTCGTCGTCCTCTTCGACGTCATCATCATCTCCCTCTTGCTTGTCGCGGCCACGGGCAGGCCAGTCTTTTTGTTGCTTGGGCTTGCCGCGGTGACCCCCTCGGCCGACACGCTTCTTGCCGGACCCCTCGGCACCATCCTAGCCCTTCTCCTTATCTCACCTCTCGTACTCGACCTTCTGCTTCTCGGGAAGCTGCTCAACTTGCCGACAGTCTTGGAGGTCGTGGACTTTGGTGCGATGGATCTTGCAATACTGCTTGCCGGAGTCTTCTGGCTTGCCGGCAACCGCCAGGGCATGGCAGGAGGCGCACGTGGCAACATCGTTGCCGGGGTCATCAACCTTGCCCTTCTTGGAGGCTCCGGGGTTGCCGGATCCCTCGATAGAAACTACGGTCTTTCCCTTGCGCTTCTTGTTCCGCCGCCGGCCCTTCTTTGCCGGGGTAGCGGTGTCTTCATCTTCGGAGTCGACCCATGCATTGGCATCTTCACCGGGGAGTCTCCTCCCTTTTCAGCCTGAGTGCATTTGTCTGCCAAAGCATAAAGCTCGACGACGTCCCTGACTCTGTTCATCGCCAGCTCTTCTCGCATCCTGCGGTTGCACATGTTTTGATGGAACGCACTGATAACAACGGCAGGATGAACGTCTGGGATGTTGTGATGCACACAGCTGAACCTTTGGATGTACTTGCGTAAAGTTTCGCCCTCCTTTCGTGGGATGATGAGCAGATCGCTTTCCTAGCTAGGAGCTTGATGACCTCTCGTGAAGGCGCCAATAAACTCGTGGCACAGGTCTGCCCAGGAGGCGATGGACCCCTCTGGCAAGTGCATCAACCATGACCCGACGTTGGGCTTAAGCACCAACGGGAAGTAGTTGGCGAGTATCTTGTCGTCGCGGCCCCCGGCAGCCTGCACCACAATGGTGTAGATGCTCAGGAACTCTGACGGATGAGTCTTGCCGTCATACTTCCATGGGACTTCTGGCTTGAATGTGCGAGAATTGGGCCACTAGACTTGTCGCAACTCACGGGTAAACGCTGGACAACCCACCTCATAAGGTAGGCTGACAGGATACCCTGGCACAGACTTGTCTACAGTGGCCCACGCACGCCTATCAGACTAGAGGCATGCTTCCTGCCGTCGCTCGATTGCAGTTTGAGCGTCTTCCTTGCCACGTTCCCAAAGAATTTGACGCTGATCACAGCGTGTCCGTGGGTCGGACGATGTCGTCGAGTAGCCGTCGTAAGCGTCGGTCCATCAAGTCGGCGACTGGCGATGTTGTTGTGGGGGAGAGTGCGCCGAAGTCATGCCGCCTTCGGTCTCCCACCACTAGCGTGGGCCGGCTCGGTGGACCGAAACTTATCTGCGAGGCTGAGCAGACTTTGAATGGTGGCTCTCCATTCGTCGAGCTTCTCCACGGCAGGAGGGAAGTTTAGGAGTAGTTGCGCCCACACCATCGCTTCTTCCGACGTGGTCGGCAACGAACGGTAGGAGGAACGTGAGGTGCTCTGACTCCTAACCGTGTTAGAAGGAGCACTGCCACGGTCCTGCGTCGGCATGCCACTCCCACTTTCATGTTGGTGAGCATGATGGTCATGTGCATCTTGGGAATGATGCGCAGGAGCTTTCCCATGGGGATGTTGAGAACTGCGGGCGCCGTGGCGCGGCCCTCCACGCGCCTCGTGAGAAGGTCGTGGCGTAGGCGCCAACGTGGGCACCCTAGAAGATACTCTTCTGCCCCGGAGTTTGCTGTACCACATGTAGGAGGTACTGCTCCGTCTTGAGACCCAGGGCGGGGGGTTCCCACTATCGCCATGACGTCTCTGTGGCGAGCGTCACCGCTTGCTTGGCCTTGGTCATTGGAGCATCAGCGAAGTTCAGAACCACCGCCCCTCCTCCTCCACCCGCGTCTACGCCGTCTCCTTTGTGTGCAGATACAGGGATGGCCGACACGGACGGGCCAACTGCTGTTAGGCCCTTCTTCTTGGGGGGCATGGCGATGACGAATCATGAAGAAACTGGCGTGCTAATTACCAGAACGGGTTCGCACGACCTAGCTTCCCCCTACCTAGTGCGCCAAAGATGTCATGGAAATGAACACCTATGGGATCATGGAGACCTCTTTCAGTTCGGCAGGGGGAAGGATCGCACAAAGAGCCGGTCTGATGAACAACACGCGGGGATCTTTACCCAGGTTCGGGACATACGGATGCGTAAAACCCCTACTCCTGCTTCATTGTATTGAGAGTGTTCTTAGGGTTCTAGCTATAGGGACGCTATGAGCAGCTGCCACGTATGTGGGCTACAAAGTCCCAAAAGTCTAGAGAGCGAAAGCCCAACAGTCGATAAGTCAAAAGTCCTCCACCATATTGCCTTGGGCCTCCTTTTATACTCCAAATTGGATCCCAACAGTAGCGTATAGTGCGTACACGGGGTGTAAAGAGCTACAGTGCTATCATACCTAACACTGACGGAGTAGGACAAGCGCATTTAATGCACCGTCAAGCATCTCTGTCTGTCAGTAGGACGGGACAGGAGCCCGTCCCATTGGCGCCGCTTAGCTCCCTCCAACGTCGATGCTGTGACACGCGTCCAGGTGGATTGACACCTGTCCTGTGCGTTGGCGGGGTCTTGTCGGGGCCTTGCCTTGCCTGGGGGTTCCATAGCCCTCCTGACAAGACCTTGCCGGTAGTCTTGATTTTCCTATGATGGTATCTGGTAAGTCCCTGCTGGGCCTTGTTGCCAGCGTGGCTATTACTGCCCGTGCATGAGTAAGGGGCACTCGAGAGCCCAAAACTCTAGTGCATCGACATTGGAGTTACAGAATTATACGAAGTTTCCAGATTGCTACAGATTGTTCTGTTTTTGACAGATTCTGTTTTCTTTGTGTTGTTTACCTATTTTGATGTATCTATGGGTCATATCGGGGGGTATGAAACATGGAAAAGTTACAATAGAGTAGATATTACACCAATATAAATAAATAATGAGTTCACAACAGTACCTAAAGTGGTGATTTATTTTCTTGTACTAACGGATCTCACGAGTTTTTTGTTAAGTTTTGTGTTGTGAAGTTTCAAGTTTTGGGTGAAGATTTGATGGACTACGGAATAAAGAGTGGCAAGAGCCTAAGCTTGGGGATGCCCAAGGCACCCCAAGCCATATTCAAGGATACCAAAAACCCTAAGCTTGGGGATGCCCCGGAAGGCATCCCCTCTTTCGTCTTCAATCCATCGGTAAATTTACTTGAGACTATATTTGTATTCACCACATGATATGTGTTTTGCTTGGAGCGTCATGTATGATATGAGTCTTTGATTTTTAGTTTGCCACAATCATCCATGCTAAACACATCTTTTAATATAGACATGCATGAATTGTGAATTTATTAGAATACTCTATGTGCTTCCTATATCTTTTGAGCTAGGAAATTCTGCTCTAGTGCTTCACTTATATCTTTTTAGAGCACGGTGGTGTTTTGTTTTATAAAAATAATTGAAGTCTCATACCTCACATATATTATTTTGAGAGTCTTTAAACAGCATGGTAATTGGTTTAGGTTATGAATTTATTCTTAATATGATAGGCATCCAAGAGGGATATAATAAAAACTTCCATATAAAGTGCATTGAATATTATGAGAAGTTTGATTCCTTGCATAAAGTTTTGAGATATGAAGATGGTAATATTAAGAGTCATGTTAGGAAGTAATTGTGAATTGGTAAAATACTTGTGTAAAGCTTTGAGATTCCTATAGCATGCATGTATGCTGAATCGTTATGTAAGGAAGTCGGAGCATGATTTGTTTATTGATTGTCAGCCTTTGTGTGAGGGTCGGGAGCGCGTGATGATTTACTCCTACCAACATCTCCCCTAGGGGCATGCGTCTAATACTTTGCTTCAATGAATAATAGACTTTTGCAATAAGTATGTGAGTTCTTTATGACTAATGTGAGTCCATGGATTATACGCACTCTCACCCTTCCACTTTTGCTAGCCTCTCTAGTACCGCGCAACTTTCATCGGTGCATTAAACCCAACATATATCCTTCCTCAAAACAGCCACCATACCTACCTATCATGGCATTTCCATAGCCATTCTGAGATATATATTGCCATGCAACTTCCGCTATTCCGCTTATTATGACACGCACCATCATTTTCATATTGCTTTGCATGATCGTAAGATAGCTAGCATGATGTTTTCATGGCTTGTCCGCTTTTTGATGTCATTTGCTATGCTAGATCATTGCACATACCAATACATCACCGGAGGCATTCATATAGATTCATATTTTGTTCTAGATATCGAGTTGTAATTCTTGAGTTGTAAGTAAGTAAAAGTGTGATGACCATCATTATTAGAGCATTGTCCCATGTGAGGAAAGGATGGTGGAAGCTATGATTCCCTCATAGTTGGGATGAGACTCTGGACTTTATGAAAAATAAAAGAGGCCAGCGAAGCCCAAATAAAAAAACAGATGCCAAAGATGCCCACCAAAAAAAGAGAGAAAAGAGAGAAGGAACAATGCTACTATCTTTTTTTCCACACTTATGCTTCAAAGTAGCACCATGATCTTCATGATAGAGAGTCTCCTATTTTGTCACTTTTATATACTAGTGGGAATTTTTCATTATATAACTTGTCTTGTATATTCTAATGATAGGCTTCCTCAAATTGCCCTAGGTCTTCATGAGCAAGCAAGTTGGATGCACACCCACTTAGTTTCTTTTTGAGCTTTCATACATGTATAGCTCTAGTGCACCCGTTGCATGGAAATCCCTACTCACTCACATTGATGTCTATTAATGGGCACTCCCTACTCAATACGCCTAGTTGATGTGAGACTATCTTCTCCTTTTTATTCACCACCTCCACCATATTCTATTCCACCTATAGTGCTATATCCATGGCTCACGCTCATGTATTGCCTCAGAGTTGAAAAAGTTTGAGAACATAATAGGTGTGAAACAATTTCTTGACTTGTCATCGGGGTTGTGCATGATATAAATACTTTGTGTGGGGAAGATGGAGTATAGCCAGACTATATGATTTTGTAGGTATAACTTTCTTTTGCCATTATATTTTGAAGAGATGCAATTGCTTTGTTAGTATGCTTGAAGTATTATTGTTTTTATGTCAACATTAAGCTTTTGTTTTGAGTCTTATGGATCTGAACATTCATGCCATAGTAAAGTACATTACATGGATAAATATGTTAGGTAGCATTCCACATCAAAAATTCCGTTTTTATCATTTACCTACTCGGACGAGCAGGAATTAAGCTTGGGGATGCTGATACGTCTCCAACGTACCTATAATTTTTGATTGTTCCATAATATTATATTATCTGTTTTGGATGTTTTATATGCATTAATATGCTATTTTATATTATTTTTTGGACTAACCTGTTAACCTAGAGCCTAGTGCCGTTTTTGTTTTTTCCTTGTTTTTGAGTATTGTAGATAAGGAATATTAAACGGAGTCAAAACGGAATAAAATCTTTGCGATGATTTTTCTTGGATCAGAAGACATCTACCAGACTTGGAGAGGGAGCCAGGAGACCTGCCAGGAGGTCACAAGCCACCCTAGCGCGGCCAGGGGGCGCCCCTGGCTTGTGGCCCCCAGCGGATCTCCTAACCCTAATCTTCGGCCTATGAATTCCCAAATATTCCCTAATACCAAAAAGAGCCACGCAAATACTTTTCCGCTGCCAGAAGCCTCCGTTCTCGAGAGATCCAATCTTGGAGCCTTTCTCGATAATCTGCCGGAGGGGGGTTCGATCACGGAGGGCATCTACATCAACTCCATTGCCCCTCCGATGATGCGTGAGTAGTCCACCACAGTCCTATGGGTCCATAGTTAGTAGTTAGATGGCTTCTTCTCTCTTTGTGCTTCAATACCATGTTCTCCATGATCTTCATGGGGATCTATCCGATGTAATACTCTTTTACGGTGTGTTTATTGAGATCCGATGAATTGTGGGTTTATGATCAACTTATCTATGAATATTATTTGGTTCTTCTCTGAATTCTTATATGCATGATTTCCTATGTTTGCAAGTCTCTTCGAGTTATTGGTTTGGTTTGGCCAACTAGATTGGTAATTCTTGCAATGGGAGAAGTGCTTAGTTCTAGGTTCAATCTTGCGGTGTCCTAACCTAGTGACAAAGTAGGGGTAGCGAGGCACGTATTGTATTGTTGCCATCAGGGGTAAAAAGATGGGGTTTTCATCATATTGCTTGAGATTATCCCTCTACATCATGTCATCTTACTTAATGCCTAACTCTGTTCTTCATGAACTTAATACTCTAGATGCAGGCAGGAGTCGGTCGATGTGTGGAGTAATAGTGGTATATGCAGAATCGTTTCGGTCTACTTGACACAGACGTGATGCCTATATGCATAATCATTGCCTTGGATATCATCATAACTATGCGCTTTTCTATCAATTGCTCGACAGTAATTTGTTCAACCATAGTGTTATTTTCCTTCCAGAGAGAAGCCTCTAGTGAAACCTATGCCCCCCAGGTTTATTTTCCATATTATATTTTCAGATCTATATACCAAAAATACAAAAAAATACCTTTCTGCAATTTATGTACCTTTTTTACTTTCCACGATCTTTTACATCTATCTCTATCAGATCTAATCCTTGCAAGTAATAGTGAAGGGATTGACAACCCCTTTATAGCGTTGGGTGCAAGAGTTTGATTATTTGTGTAGGTGTATCCATTGGTGACTTGCTTGTTCCTCCTACTAGATTGATACCTTGGTTCTCAACAACTGAGGGAAATACTTATCTACTTTGCTGCATCACCCTTTCCTCTTCAAGGGAAAACCAACGCAAGCTCAAGAGGTAGCACTCCCTTGTTCTGCTTGGAAGCCCAGTGATTTGCAACGCTCCGGTGGCCAGGACTGTGGATCCGAAGGGTGGCTACTCCGGTGGTCCTCCGGCTCCATCAGCTGATCGCAGGAGGCGCATCCGGCTCCCTACGGTCTAAGGCGGCGCTCTGCCTCGCGTCTCAAATCCGGACAACATGGTTGGGGTGGGGTGGCGTACCTCCCACCAGCGCTCACAGGCGTGGCACTACTGGTGTGGAGGTCACTGACCAGGGGTTTGCACCTCTTGTGGCTGCCCTGCGGAGGAGCGGTTGCTAGGTCTGGCAGGCGTCGAGATCCGGCTCGCCGAATGTGCTGATGGCTGACTTTGATAGTAGCAAGGTGTGGTGGTGGTCCCTGTTTGGCATTGGTGCATTCTCTATGCAGGGGTGTATGGGTCAGTGGAGGTCCTCGCGATGGAGGTGCATGTTGGTGTCATCCAACTGCATTGAAATGAGGGTATGCTGCTTTGGGCGAAAGTCTGACCGTGCTTATTGGCTAACGACAATGACACCTGTGGGAGCCATCATCCTTCTTTGAGGTGCCACCTAGGAGATTCGTGCATCCTCTTCTTCCAGATTGAGCTCTTTGGATGAAAGCCAAGATCCTGCTTAGGATCTGGCAGCAGCGGTGTCTTCAACGTCGCTCTCCCTCTTGGGGGTATCGTCTTGAAGACCGTGATCCATCCCGCCCTTCCTTGAGGCTGGACGTGCATCACATTGTGGTCATCGGGTGTCCCACTAGTGGTGCGGTGGTGGCGTTGTGACTTGTGTGGCGACGATGATGGTTGCAAGATGAGCAGGGTCATGGCTTGCCTTCGTCGTCGATCGTCTGACATGTTCTTGATCTTGAAGTTGGAGTTGCGGTGTTGCAGGGTGACACCGCGGCAACGATACGGGGCGATGGGCAGATCATACTATGTTGGTGCAAGGCATGCTCCCTTTCTCCTGCGAGTCTCGTCATCGAAGTCGGAGCTGCCTCATGCTCAACATGTGGGGTCGATTGTTTGGCCATGGCTGGCAGGATTTTTGTGTATTGTTCATTCGGAGGGGTCTTGATGGGTCGTCAATGATGAAGTCGAAGTCGCTTGCTCCGAGAGAGATAATGACGATGACTTTGCAGGCAACCTCGATGGTGTCTTTTCCTCGGTGGTGTGTGTGGGTCTTATGGGTGCTAGGTCGGCGTGATGCCTTCTATGTGGGCATGTTGTAACAGTTTTTGCCTGGGTTTCCTTTAATTAACCGGGCAGCTCTCTTTAACCCTTTTTAATGAAATGGGCCCTAAGGGACCGCGTTTCAAAAAAATAAACATCAACACACAACAATTCGGCAGATAAGCTTGCGCGAGGTCAGAAGCTAGATTGAGACATCGCCGGTGCATCGCTCCAACTTTGCAGGCATCGGGTTGTGGCCTTCAGTCAGGAATAAATACGCTGGAATGGGTTTGGATCCGGGGTGCCGGCGTTCCACTCGTCGGTGAGTCGCCCCCTGATTTGGTCCATAATGCTCAATGTGGAAGTGTGGCTTGCCATGAAGCCACGGAGAGAAATTGATGACCAATGAGCAGTGGTCAGAAATTGCGGAGGACAAGCATCGAAGGAGGGGGTAGGGGTTTGAAAGCACATTTGCTCCCTTGGTGGTTTTGGTAATTAATAACAACATATATACCATTGAACTAATATTTCCACTAAGCATATTTTAGGACAGTTCAATGACGGGTTGGCAAAAGGATTGTGGAGAAACCCCTAGATGCAAGGAAATGGATTGGCAAAGCTTCAAGCAAAGAGGACTCTATATTTTACTTTGAGAGAAATCACTTTGAGTCCATAGGAAAAGCCAATACTATTAAAAGGAGGTAAGGTATTGTTTGTAAACAAGATGCTCAAACATGCACAGGTGATAGTCATAAAAAACACCCACAAACTCTCCACATATTTTGTCTAAGCCAGTCTTGCAAAATCGGTGACACCAATACTTCCCACTCGGTCCCACCGATGCCAAGAACCATGCCAAACCCTAGCACATCGGTGCAGCCGATCCCACATCGGTGCCACAGAGTTCAAGTTGTCAACTTTCCATTACCTCAATTAACAACATCAGAAGCTCGGAGTTTTTGGATCGGCATCACCGAGATTTGGATTCTGACCGTTGGACACCTGATCGGTACCATCGAGATTTCTATATCGGTCACACCGAGATTCAAAAGTTGCCACCTGTGGAGCAACTCGATACCACCGAGATTCACACATCGGTGTCACCGAGTTGGTCACTTAAGGTGTAACTATTGGATTTTTGGAGATGCCTATATATACCCCTCCACCACCACTCACTCCTCACTCGCAAGAGAAGTACTCAGAACAGATCCCCACCTATCCCATTAGATTTTCTGAGAGAGAGACATCTACTCATGTGTTGAGATCATGTCATTCCATTCCAACCATATGAATCTTGATCTCTAGCCTCCCCATGTTGCTTTCTACCCAATCAATCTCTTCCGCCAAAGCCGAGAGTGATTGAATGTTGAGGAGTCTATCATCTTGAAGCACAAGAGCAAGGAGTTCATCGACATTATCAAGCTCATTAACTCTTGGAGGGTGGTGCCTCCTAGATTGGTTAGGTGTGGCTTGGGAGCCTCCTACTTCATGTTTTGGAGTGAACCAAGAAGTTTGTAAGGGCAAGGAGATTGCCTACTTCGTGAAGATCTACCCGAGTTAGGCTAGTCCTTCGAAACCACGGGAAAAAACTTCGTGTCTCCAAATTGCGTTTGATCTTCCTACCCTTTCCTTACTACTCATGCTTGTGTTTACTTTCCACTTCTATACTCGTAGACATGCATGTGTAGGGTGTGCTTGACTTGCTATAAATGCTAAAATCTGCCAACACTTAAAATTGGGAAAAGATAGAATTTTTATTTAGTCAAGTAGTCTAATCACCCCCCTCTAGACCTACTTTCGATCCTGCAAGTGCTATCAGAGTTTTGGTCTCCATTGCATTGGTTTCACAACCTAGGAGCATATGGCGTCTAGCAAGGGAAATTATCACCATAGAGGTCCGTAATTTGATGGCACTAATTTTGCTAGTTGGAAGCACAAAATGAAAATGCATAGTGGTCATAACCCCGCCATTTGGGTTGTTGTTCGTGTTGGATTACAAGGTGAATTCTTTGTGGATGGAAGGGAACCGGATCGTGAAGCGATCGCGGAAGATTTGAAGATGTTGCCATACAATGCTCAAGCATGTGACATTCTCTTCAACTGCCGATGCCCCGAAGAATTTAACAAAATCATCCACCTTGAGAATGCAAAAGTGATTTGGGATACTTTGGTTGATATGCATGAAGGTACTGAATCTGTGAGAAAAAACAAGTTGGATGTTCTTCAGAGTGAGCTTGACAAGTTCAAGATGAAGGATGGTAAAGGAGTTGCAGAGATGTAATCTAGGCTAGCTCTCATCACCAATGAGATTGCCGGCTTAGGAAGCAAAGAAATGACCGATAAATTCATCATCAAGAAGATACTTAGAGCTTTGGATGATAGATATGACACCGTATGCACATTGATCCAAATGATGCCCAACTGCAAAGATCTCAAGCCTACGGAAGTGATTGGAAGGATTGTTGCTCATGAGATGACACTTATGGACAAGGAAGAGCTTCACAACAAGTCTAGCGGTGCTTACAAATCCACAAGTGATACTCCTGCAACTTCAAGCGACAACCTTGTCACAAATGAAGAGATAAGCCTCATGGTCAAGAAATTCAACAAGTTCTACAAGAATAGAGGCAAATATCGAAGCTCCAACTCAATATATGAAGAGAAGCGTTCGTCAAGTCATGACCGAAACTGCTATAATTGTGCCTTACAAAAGGAAAGAAGACTCACCAAGAAGACTAAGCTCAAGAGATGAGTCACCTCAAAGAGAGAGAAGGAGTAGAGATGATGGTTATGAATGAAGACCCTCAAGGAGAAGTAGGGACTCGAAGAAGAAGGACCAGTACACCAAGAGCTACTCAAGAAGAAGACATCAAGCTCATGTTGGTGAATGGGTTTCCGGCTTCGAATCCAACAACCACTCCGAGAGAAGCTATCACTCCAACTCCGACTATAGTCAAGATGAAGGTGTTGCTGGACTTGCACTAGTGACAACAGACTCCTACAACATATTTGATTCACCAAATGAAAGGAGTGGAAGTTTCTTCATGGCTAAAGGCCCCAAGGTATCACAACCCGAGTGTCTTGATTTCAATAATGATGAGGATGACTTATTAGGATATGATGACTTGCTATTTGACAAATCTAGTAATGTTAGTCAAGATGAACTTGCTAGTAATCACTCTAGTCAAGATAAGTCGTGTGATGATGATAAGTTGGAAATACAACGACTAACTCAAGAACTAAACACTCTTAAGTTAGCTCATGAGTCTACTCTACAAGATCATAGAGAGCTTGAAAGGACACATGAGAAGCTCCATTTCGAGAAGCTCAATTTGGATCAAGAACATGAGTTCCTTAAAGCTATCAATGACGATCTTCGAAAGAAGACTTCCTCTTATCTAGCCTAACGACTTCTCTTGTCTACATTCATTCCACAAGTTAAGGCTAACTAAACTAGTAACAAAGGCAATAGAGGTTCTTCAACTAGTGGCAATAAAAATGATAAATCCAATGATATTGCTTCTAGTAGTTCTATTGATCCCACTAACACTTCTCTTAGACAAGTTACACTTAAGCAAGAAAATGAACTTTTGAAAGCAATTATAGAGAAAGGTATCTACAAGAGTCTTTCCGTGTGTAAGCAATTTGAGGAAATTGTTCGCAAGAACGGAGGATACCGAAAGAACCATGGCATTGGCTACTTCAATGCTAATGGAGTTGAATGGGAAGAAGGTCAATACCCCAAGCCCAAGTTTGTTCCTCAAAGGGAGAAGTATGAAAATACTCTTCCCAACGTAACAAAAGCTCAAGATGATCTTCCACCACAAGATCAGAGGCTCATGGACAAAAACAAGCTTCAAGAATACATTAACGCATATTAAGATGAATCCCAAGCTTTGGTGAAGTGGGTTCTGAAGGCTACTTCAAGCTCAACTTCTACAAGTGCCACTTCAACACCAAGGATCCCCATTAACTTGATGTGGGTCCCCAAGAAGAAGAACTAGAGAAGTTCTTGAGGGATGACTCCTCCAATGAAATCCACTCACATTCATTATTGGTAAGAACTAGATGCAATCAACATCAACATTAAGGAATAGTTCAAGGAGTCACACATTCCCTCAAAGGTAAGCAAGGGACAAAGTAATCAACAAATCCATGGACACATCATGTATGCTTTGCACTCCATGTCCATAGATATCATTGTATTTGTCTATTGTGTGTTGGGACTAACCCATGTAGGTGAGAAGAGTAAGAAACAACAAGGATGCTCCCAACTCATGGTGATCTTCATCAACCTTGAGCATCCACCACTACTTCACCTACATGAAGTCTTCATCAACGTTAGTTTATCCCTCTCAAGGGGGGATGTCACATCAAGGGAGAGCTTTACTCTAAGACTTGAGTCAAAGCATCTCAAAGAATGTGATAACATTAACAAGCTTCATGTAAAAGTGGTAACCCCACTCGTGCTTAAAAGATGAGTATGACCTATGATCAAGTATTCTTACTTGGCTCCTAAGTCAATATACTCATAAACAGATGACTACGTCATCGCCAAAGCGCTTGATAGATGCTAGTATGTATGTGCATGTTTGCCATTATTTCATTTGCATCTTATTGTATGAGCATGTTGGTCTACAATGCTTTATCCATTGAAGGACATCCAATTGTTGCTATTTGGACTTTATTTTTGTTTTTGCCAATTGGATGGAAAAGAATGCCTTGGACCCTTCTCTAGCTATCTATGTTTTCTTGTCTCAAATTCTATTCATGTTGCATCACAAAATTTGAACAAGTACTTTTTGATCCCTCTGTGTGAGGAGCACTCGGAGTTCCTATCGCCAAAGGACTGCTCATTAAAACCTCCCAAGTGCATCTCAGTGGAACCAATCCAAAATTCTTGGTCTCACTGAATGCCTAGGGTTGATCTGGTTTTCACCTCGGTATCACCGATTCCACTTTCTCGGTTACACCGAATTTCCCTATCAACTGGCAGTTGAGAAACTCGATGACAACGAAAACTTAGAATCAGTGTCACCGACAGGAAGGGGTATATAACCTGGCGGACCCGGCATTTGAAATTCAACCGCAAAAGTTGTTTCCTCCAAAACCCTAAGCTGCCTCTCCCGACCCTTGGTCGTCGCCTTCGTCTCCCCGTGCGCCTCAATCGTTGGGAATCGCTGCCGCCGACAAAATCTACTCCACCGTCACCGCCGTAGAGGAACCTTCACCAAGTTAGGGTATGGATCCGACCCTCTTTGCGCTCCCCGTCCAATTAAAGCGTATTAGAGTAAAATTTATCGATAATCCACAGTTTTCTATCCTCTCAATCTACTAGAAAATTCCTTAGACTAGCGAACGAATGATTTTTTTAGGGTTTGCCGTCCGCCACCTGAATCTCGGTGACACCGAAGCAAAAGAATTGGCATCACCGATTCACTTTTTAGGTCAAATGAGAACAACCCCGGTGAAACCGAGTGCCCATTTTTGGTCTCACCGGAATGTGGTGCCAAGTTTCTGTTTAACGGGTTGTCAGTCTCGGTGGGTCCGAAAAGTATGCATCGGTGGTACTGAAATTCATATGACAGAATGCAAATCTTGAGAATTTTTTGTTCAAACTTTGAAAATTGTCCCCATTTTGTGATAACTCAACCCTTCTACTCCTCTATATTCTGTTCATAGGGTTAGATATGTCTGTTTCAAAGGACAGATAGAACAACCTCAAGGAGCTAAGTGTTCACATGAGCTCTAGCACTAGTCCAGACAAGAGCTCATCTTCTTTTGATGATGTTCCAAGATCACCAGATCTGCCCAAGGTAGCAACCAGGACAAAGAGGAAGCTCAACTAAGATGAGGAGGATGAAGATTGTGTACCTAATATTGTGCCTCGCAAGATAAAGCACGACAAGTCTGTCAGGAAGCCCACAGGTGAGGCTACATCTTCCAAGAAGGTGGTCAGGAAGGAGTATGCCCCCTCTGACACTTTGAGAGCACCTGAGAGCTCCAGGGGCACCATGACCATTGAGCCTCCCAGGAAATCCATGCCCAAGAAGGATGGAGAGAAGAAGAGCATGAAGAGGATCATCCGTGTTGTTAGCAGGCCTACCTCCATGTTTTAGGACCATACCTGGCCAAACGGGCCGGGCTTAACGGGTCGGCCCAGCGGCACGCCGCGCCGGCCCGGCACTCGGCCCGGCCCGGCACGAACTAAACGGGTCGTGCTAAGCCCGCGGCCCGCCTTGGGCCGTGCCTCGGCCGCCACCCCCAGCACGCGGGCCGGCACGGCACGGCCCGATTATCTTTTTTATTTATTTTTTTATACGGCCCAATAAGTAAAACTAGACTAAAACACTTAGTGCATCAAATAGTAGGCATATTAGCGGGCCTGGCATGCCGACGGGCCGACCCAATTAGCAAACGGGTCGTGCCTGGGCCGGCACGGCACGACCCGGTTAGTAATCGTGTCGCGGCGGGCTGGGCCGTGCTGGGCACGATTACCAGCGGGCCGTGTCGGGCCGTGTCGGGCCGACCCGTTTGGCCAGGTATGTTGAGGACACAGAACAGACTGCTGCTGCTGAGGAGGAGGAGGAGGAGGAGGAGGAGGAGGAGGAGGAAGAGCCAGCTGCAAAGGCTCCTCCCAAGAATAAGAAGAAATTGTTGTCTGATTCTATGCCTAGCCAAGCAGCACCCAAGGGCAAGCCAACTGGTTCCAAGAAGCCTTCTGCACCCAAACCCAAGAGGACTACCAGAGACATCCGAGCTTCTAAGAAGAACAAGGGATCATCATACAGAGATCCAGATGAGGATGATATGTCTGCCTTGATGAAGCTGAGACCACACCTTCCAGTGCACAATGCGAGCCACCTACAAGCTGAGGACATGAAGAAAAGGAAGGATCAAGGGCTGAGAGATTGGAGAGCTGTTGATCCATGCTCACAGAGGAGGAAGACTATTATGGACTACATGTTCTACACCAAAGAACAACAAGATTTCTATGAGACTATTTTGCTTGACAAAAGCCCTACTGTAAGTGACATGAGATATGTGGATTGGAAGTACATCAAGGACAATGAAGATTACTTCCCGAGTGCACAAGACAACTTCCATTGTATTGGCCTAGGTAAGTTTGTTGGCAAGGAGTTCACAGCCTGGAATGATGAGACGATCATGCAATTCTACTCCACTGCCCATTTCTATGGAGATGGTAGAATTGTGTGGATGACTGAAGGTGCCAGGTATGAGTCCACGGTTGAGGAGTGGGCTGCCATCTTAGGAGTCCCAGAGGTGGAAGATGGAGATATTGATGTGTACTCTGAGGCCAAGGCAAGCCACAATGAGATGAAGAACATGTACAAGGAGATTCCTGCTGCTCATCAAAAGTATCACAAGCTAGGATCAATTTATTTCCTCCAGGATGGTCTACGCATGATCAACACCATCCTGAGGCACACCTTATTGCCTAAGTCTGGAGATGAGAAGATGATCATAGGCTATTCCATCAACATGCTGCACCATCTAGACCAGCATACGAGATTAAGAGTGATGGATCTGATTATGGAGACTGTGAAGAGGATTGTTGCTGATCAGAAGCGCTCATGTTGGTATGCACCCTACATCCAGATGCTTATCAAGTCCAAGTTGGAGAAGCACATCTTTGAGCTTGATCGACCACATTTGCCACTCTTGCCAGAGCTTGAAGACAACGTTGTGGTGATGAACCTAGATCATCCCACATCAGCTGCAGCAGAGGCACATGCTGAGGCCGCCAGAGACACTAGTGCTCAGCCGCCCATGACTAGGAGTGAGAAGATGGATCTACTTGTCATCTCAATGCTCAGTATGCAGAAGGACATCACCAACATCCTAGAGAACCAAGAGAGCCTTGCGAGGATTGTTGAAGACAAGTTTCATAGTCTGAAGAACAAGGTCGATGGGCTCACTGTGATTGTCAATGAGCTCAAGAAAGAAGTTGATGATGTGCCTATACCTCACTCTACAGATGATGATGATGATGATGATGATGATGATGATCATGAGGATAGTGCACCTCTCAAGACGATTGCTCAGTTCATGACTCAGGACAGGACTCCCACACTGACAGCTCCAGAGATGAGACCATCTTCATCAACACCAGCTACAGCCACTTCATCTCCAACAGTTCCTCCTGTTGCTACACCAACTTCGTCCATGACTTCAGTAGAAGTCTTCACCGATGCAGTTCTCTCGACTCCAACTTCAGCTACCGGAGGAGATCATCCCCAGAAGAGCGTTTAGCTCTATACCTTTGAACTTTTTGGTAACTTGTTGCCAAAGGGGGATAAGTTGTATAGATCATTAGGTCTTTGAGAGAGAGAGCACGTTTGTTTTTATCGGCTTTTCAAAAACATTTGCTATCTTTTGGTTTGGATGTGTTAAATTTTGTCGGTGTTTGATCATACACTTAATGTGTGTTGCTACTATTTCCTATCTCTATGATGCTTATGAGATGATCATTCACTTTGCTTGATTGTGTTGTGCTATGATATTCATTCTTATTACTCTCGCACACCACCAACATGTATGTGACATGGAAGAAGTGCCCCATGTACCTAATCGATTATGCATTTGCATTCAAACGCAAATTCAAAATAATGCAAAAATATAGGGGGAGCTCTTTCTTATCACATACTTCTCAAAGTGGAGATTATATTCATTGATTATTGTTGGAAATATGCCCTAGAGGCAATAATAAATTAGTTATTATCATATTTCCTTGTTCATGATAATCGTTTATTATCCATGCTATAATTGTATTGATCGGAGACTTAAATGCATGTGTGGATACATAGACAAAACCATGTCCCTAGTATGCCTCTAATGGACTAGCTCGTTGATCAAAGGATGGTTAAGGTTTCCTAGCCATGGACATGAGATGTCATTTGATAACGGGATCACATCATTAGGAGAATGATGTGATGGATAAGACCCAAACTACAAACATAGCATATGATCGTGTCAGTTTATTGCTACTGTTTTCTGCATGTCAAGTATATGTTCCTATGACCATGAGATCATGCAACTCACGGATATCGGAGGAGTGCCTTGTGTGTATCAAACGTCGCAACGTAACTGGGTGACTATAAAGGTGCTCTACAGGTATCTCCGATGGTGTCTGTTGAGTTGGCATGGATCGAGACTGGGATTTGTTACTCCGTGTAACGGAGAGGTATCTCGGGGCCCACTCGGTAATGCAACATCACAATAAGCCTTGCAAGCAATGTGACTAATTGTTAGTTGCGGGATCTTGTATTACGGAACGAGTAAAGAGACTTGCTGGTAACGAGGTTGAACTAGGTATGGAGATACCGACGATCGAATCTCGGGCAAGTAACATACCGAAGAACAAAGGGAACGATATACGGGATTAACTGAATCCTTGACATAGAGGTTCGGCCGATAAAGATCTTCGTAGAATATGTAGGAACCAATGTGGACGTCCAGGTTCCGCCATTGGTTATTGACCATAGAGGTGTCTCGGTCATGTCTACATAGTTCTCGAACCCGCAGGGTCTGCACACTTAAGGTTCGGTGACGTTTCGGTAGTGTAGAGTTATGTATGGTCGTGACCGAAGGTTGTTCGGAGTCCCGGATGAGATCCCGGACGTCACGAGGAGCTCTGGAATGGTCCGGAGGTAAAGATTCATATATAGGAAGTCCCAGTTTGGTTTCCGGAAAAGTTTCGGGCTCATCGGTAGTGTACCGGGAGTATCGGTATTGTACCGGGAGTGCCGGTAGTGTATCGGAGGACCTCCGGGAGGGGTATTTCGACCCCAAGAGGTCCATGGGCTGTGGGATAATAATAACCAGCCCTTAGTGGGCTAGTAAAACATCCACAAAGGCCCATGGCGCAGGAGAGAAAGTCCTAAAGCAAAAAGTGGAAAAATCAGCCAATAGGAGGCAATCCTACTCCAACTAGGATTGGAGGTGAAGTAGGATTGCTCCCACCTCCTATTTCGGCCGACCCAAAGGCCTTGGCTGCCTCTCCTCTCCTCTCCTCCTATATATACTAGTGGATTGGGTGGTTTTTGGACAGAATTTCCGGCCACGTGCTACCCGTTTCACCGGTGCACAGTTTCTCCTCTAGATCGGTTTTCCGCAGCGCTTAGGCGAAGCCCTGCCGGAATCACTCCACCACCATCACCGGAGCGCCGTCACGCTGCCGGTGAACTCTCTCTCCTCTCCACCTCCTCTCGCTGGATCGAGACGGCGGAGATCGTCATCAAGCTGCACGTGTGCTAAACGCGGAGGTGCCGTCCGTTCGGCGCTAGATCGGAAGGACCGTGATCGAGATCGCGAGACAGTTTGTGATGAGATCGCGGAACGGATCGTGATGAGTTCACGGGACAGATCGTGATCAAGATCGTGAGACGGATCGTGATGAGATCGCGGGACGGATCGTGATGAGTTCACGGGACGGATCGTTATTGGATCGCGGGACGGATCGTGATGAGATCGCGGGACGCTCGGCGATTTGGATCGCGAAGATGTTCGACTACACCAACCGCGTTTCTTAACGCTTCCCGCTTAGCGATCTACAAGGGTATGTAGATCCACTCTCCCTCTCGTAGATGCTCATCACCATGGATAGGTTTGCGTGTGCGTAGGAAATTTTTTGTTTCCCATGCGACGTTCCCCAACAGTGGCATCATGAGCTAGGTTGATGGTTCGATGAGATCTCGAGTAGAACACAAAAGGTTTGTGGGCGTTGATGCTTAGATTGCTTCCTCCCTTGGTCGTATTTTGGTTCAGCGGGATTGTGAGATGAAGCGGCCCGGACCAACATTACTCGTACGCTTACGAGAGACCGGTTCCCTCGACGCAACTTGTTGCCTAGATGGCTTGCGGGTGACAGTTTCTCTCACTTTAGTTGGATCGGATTCGACAAAGGCGGTCCTTGAGAAGGTTGAAAAGCAAACTAGTGTATGACCGTTGTGGTTTATGCGTAGGTGAGAATCATTCTTGCTAGATACCCATAGCAGCCACGTAAAATATGCAACAACAATTAGAGGACGTCTAACTTGTTTTTGCAGGGTATGTTGTGATGTGATATGGCCAATTACATGATGAGATATATGTGATGTATGAGATGATCATGTGATGTATAGATTATCACGACTTGCATGTCGATGAGTACGGCAACCGGCAGGAGCCATAGGGTTGTCTTTAATTATTGTATGACTTGCGTGTCAATCATTAAGCGCTATGTAATGCTTTACTTTATCGCTACGGTAGCAATAGTAGTAGAAGCATGCAGGGCGTGACAACCCCAATGGCAACACATTGATGGAGATCAAGATGATGGAGATCATGGTGTTGTGCCGGTGACGATGGAGATCATGCCGGTGTTTCGAAGATGGAGATCTTAAACACAAGTTCATGGCCATATCATGTCACTTATGAATTGCATGAGATGTTAATCCTTTTATGCACCTTGTTTTGCTTAGTACGGCGGTAGCATTATAAGGTGATCCCTCACTTGAATTTCAAGATGAACTGTGTTCTCCCCGAGTGTGCACCGTTGCGAAAGTTCGTCGTGTTGAGACACCACGTGATGATCGGGTGTGATAGACTCTACGTTCACATACAACGGGTGCAAGCCAGATTTGCACGCGCAGAACACTCGGGTTAAACTTGACGATCCTAGCATGTACAGACATGGCCTCGGAACACGAGAGACCGAAAGGTCGAACATGAGTCATATAGTAGATATGATCAACATAATGATGTTCACCATTGCAGCCACCTCAACTCACGTGATGATCGGACTTGAGTTGGTGAATTTGGATCATGTATCACTCGAATGATCGGAGGGATGTCAATTTGAGTGGGAGTTCTTAAGTAATATGATTAATTGAACTCATTATCATGAACATAGTCAAAGTGTCTTTGCAAATTATGTTGTAGATTACTAGCTCGCGCTGTAGCTCCCTTGTATTTTTATATGTTCCTAGAGAAATAGAATTGAAAGATGTTGGTAGCAAAATTGCGGACTGGGTCCGTGATCTGAGGATTGTCCTCATTGCTGCACAGAAGGCTTATGTCCTTAATGCACCGCTCGGTGCGCCACCCCCTCTAGCGTCGTCTATAGATGTTGTGAACATCTAACAGGCACGTTTCGATGACTACTTGATAGTTTAGTGCGTCATGCATTACGGCTTAGAATTGAGGCTCCAAAACGTTTTGAACGTCACGGAACATATGAGATGTTCTAGGAGCAAAGATTGTGATCTCAGGCTCGTGCCTTTGTTGCGAGATATGAGATCTCCAACAAGATTCTTTGCTTGTAAGATGAAGGAGAATAGCTCAATCATTGAGCATGTACTCAGATTTTCTGGGTACTACAATCGCTTGAATCAAGTGGGAGTTGATCTTCCAGATAAGATAGTGATTGATATAGTTCTCCAAGTCACTGTCACTAAAGCTACTAGAACTTAGTGATGAACTATAATACACCAGGGATAGAAGTATTGATCCCTGAGCTGTTCGCGATGTTTGACACCGCGAAGGTAGAAATCAATAAGGAGCGTCAAGTGTTGATGGTTAATCAAACCACTAGTTTCGAAAAGGGCAAGAGCAAGGAGGGAAACTTCATGGATAGCAAGTCAGTTGCTGCTCCAGTGAAACAACCCAAGTTGAACTCAAACCTGAGACTAAGTGCTTCTATTATGAGGTGAGAGGTCGTTGAAGCGGAACAACCCTAGATACTTGGTAGATAAGAAGGCTGGCAACATTGATAGAAGTATATTTGATATACGAGTTACTAATGTGTACCTTGCTAGTACTCTTAGTAGCACCTGGGTATTGGATACCGGTTCGGTTGCTAAATGTTAGTAACTCGAAATAAAAGCTACGGAATAAACGGAGAACTAGCTAAGGGTGAGGTGACGATATGTGTTGGAAGTGTTTCCAAGGTTGATGTGATCAACATCGCACGCTCTCTCTACCTTCAGGATTAGTGACGAACCTAAATAAATGTTATTTGGTGTTTTGCGTTGAGCATGAACATGATTAGATCATGTTTATTGCAATACGGTTATTTATTTAAGTTAGAGAATAATGGTTATTCTGTTTACATGAATAATACCTTCAATGGTCATACACCCAGTGAGAATGGTTTGTTGAAATCTTGATCGTAGTATTACACATGTTCATAACATTGATGTCAAAAGATACAAAGTTAATAATGATAGTACCACATACTTGTGGCACTGCCGCTAAACGTCATATTGGTATAAAGCGCATGTAGAAACTCCATGCTGATGGATATTTGGACTCATTCGATTTCGAATCGGTTGAGACATGCGAACCATGCCTCTTGGGCAAGATGACTAAAGGACCCCATTGGATGGAGCGGGCAAGTGATTCATTGGAAATGATACATGTTGATGTATGCAATCTAGTGAGTCTTGTAGCGTGCAGTGGATATCGTTATTTTCTTACCTTCACTGATGATTTGAGTAGATATAGTGTATATTTACTTAACGAAACACAAGTCTGAATCGTTTGAAAGGTTCAAGCAAATTCAGAGTGAAGTTTAAAGATCATCGTGACAAGAAGATAAAAATGACCGCGATATGATCGTGGAGGTGAATATCTGAGTTACGAGTTTGGCATACAACTTAAGACAACGTGAAATTTGTTTCACAACTAACGCCACCTGGAACACCATGGTGTGATGGTGTGTCCGAACATCATAGTCATGCTCTATTGATATAGTGCATACTGTGATGTCTCTTATCGTTTTACTACTATAATTTTTTGGGTTATGCATTAGAGACAACTACATTCACTTTAAATAGGGCATCATCTAAATCCGTTGAGATGACACCGTGTGAATTATGGTTTGATAGAAACCTAAGCTGTCATTTCTTAATGTTTGGGGCTGCGATGCTTGTGTGGAAAATGTTTTCACATAATAAGCTAGAACCCAAAGTGGATAAATGTATCTTCATAGAATACCCTAAGAACAGATGGGTATGCCTTCTATCTCAGATCCGAGTGCAAAGTGTTTGTTGCTAGAACTCGGTCCTTTCTCGAGAAAAAGTTTCTCTCGAAAGAATTGAGTGGCAGGAAGATGGAACTTGATGAGGTTGTTAAACCTTTATTCAACCAGAGAGTAGCGCAGCGCAGAAAGATGTTACTGTGAAGCCTACGTTAGTTGAAGAGGAAGTTAATGATGATGATCATGAAGCTTCAGGATCAAGTTACTATCAAACTTCGTAGGTCGACAAGCATGTGTACTGCTCCTAAGTGGTACGACAACTCGGTCTTGGAGGTCATGTTGTTGGACAACGATGAACCTACGAGCTATGGAGAAGCGATGATGGGCCCGGATTCCGACAAATGGTTGGAGGCCATGAAATCCGAGATAGGATCCATGTATTAAAACCAAGTGTAGACTTTGGTAGACTTGCTCGTTGGACGGTAGGTCGTTGAGTACAAATGGATCTTTAAAATGAAGACAGACATTGATGGTGAATGTCACTATTCGTAAAGCTCGAATTGTTGCAAAGATGTTTGTGACAAGTTCAAGGAGTTGACTACGATGAGACTTTCTCACTCGTAGCGATGCTAAAAGTCTGTTGGAATTATGTTAGCAGTTGCTGTGTTTTCAATTATGAAATCTGGCAGATGGATGTCAAAACATCGTTTCCTTAATGGTTTACTTGAGGAAAGGTTGTATGTGATACAACCAGAAGGTTTTGTCAGGCCTAAGGATGCTAAAAGGTGTGCAAGCTTCGGTGATCCTTCCATGGACTGAAGCAAGCATCTCGGAGTTGGAATATACGCTTTGATGAGGTGATCAAAGTTTTGATGTTTATACAAAGTTTATGAGAAACTTGTATTTGCAATAAAGTGAGTGGGAGCACTATAGAATTTCTGATAAGTATATGTGGATGACATATTGTTGTTCAGAAATAATGTAGAGTTTCTGGAAAGCATAAAACGGTTATTTGGAAAGTGATTTTCAAAGGAAGACCTGGATAAAGCTACCTAATTGTTGAGCATCAAAATCTATAGAGATAGATCAAGATGCTTGATGAGACTTTCAATGAGTGCATACCTTCACAAGATTTTGAAAGAGTTCAAAATGGATCAGCCAGAGAAATAGTTCTCGTCTGATTTGTAAGGTGTGAAGTTGAGTGAGACTCAAAGCTCGACAACGGCAGAAGAAAGAGAAAGGACGAACGTCGTCCCCTATGCCTTAGCCATAGGCTCTATATTATGCCATGCTGTGTACCGCACCTATGTGTGCCTTGCCATGAGTCTGTCAAGGGGTACAAGAGTGGTCCAGGAGTGGATCACTGGACAGCGGTCGGAATTATCCTTAGTAACCAGAGGACTAAGGAAATGTTTCTTGATTATGGAGGTGATAAAGAGTTCGTCGTAAAGAGTTATGTCGATGCAAGGTTTAACACCTATCCGGATGACTAGTAGTAGCAATCTGGATACGTATAGTGGAGCAGCCATTTGGAAATAGTACCAAGTGGAGTGTGGTAGTAGTGTTTACGGTTTGACATAGAGATATGCAAAGTACACACGGATCTGAATATCGCAGACCCGTTGACTATAAGACCTCTCTCACATGCAAAGCATGATCGAGCCCCAGAACTCATTGGGTGTTAGATTCATAACAATGCGAATCACATGGTGATGTGAACTAGATTATTGACTCTAGTGCAAGTGGGAGACTGTTGAAAATATGCCCTAGAGGCAATAATAAATTAGTTATTATCATATTTCCTTGTTCATGATAATCGTTTATTATCCATGCTATAATTGTATTGATCGGAGACTTAAATGCATGTGTGGATACATAGACAAAACCATGTCCCTAGTATGCCTCTAATGGACTAGCTCGTTGATCAAAGGATGGTTAAGGTTTCCTAGCCATGGACATGAGATGTCATTTGATAACGGGATCACATCATTAGGAAAATGATGTGATGGATAAGACCCAAACTACAAACATAGCATATGATCGTGTCAGTTTATTGCTACTGTTTTCTGCATGTCAAGTATATGTTCCTATGACCATGAGATCATGCAACTCACGGATATCGGAGGAGTGCCTTGTGTGTATCAAACGTCGCAACGTAACTGGGTGACTATAAAGGTGCTCTACAGGTATCTCCGATGGTGTCTGTTGAGTTGGCATGGATCGAGACTGGGATTTGTTACTCCGTGTAACGGAGAGGTATCTCGGGGTCCACTCGGTAATGCAACATCACAATAAGCCTTGCAAGCAATGTGACTAATTGTTAGTTGCGGGATATTGTATTACGGAACGAGTAAAGAGACTTGCTGGTAACGAGGTTGAACTAGGTATGGAGATACCGACGATCGAATCTCGGGCAAGTAACATACCGAAGAACAAAGGGAACGATATACGGGATTAACTGAATCCTTGACATAGAGGTTCGACAGATAAAGATCTTCGTAGAATATGTAGGAACCAATGTGGACGTCCAGGTCCCGCCATTGGTTATTGACCATAGAGGTGTCTCGGTCATGTCTACATAGTTCTCGAACCCGCAGGGTCTGCACACTTAAGGTTCGGTGACGTTTCGGTAGTGTAGAGTTATGTATGGTGGTGACCGAAGGTTGTTCGGAGTCCCGGATGAGATCCCGGACGTCACGAGGAGCTCTGGAATGGTCCGGAGGTAAAGATTCATATATAGGAAGTCCCAGTTTGGTTTCCGGAAAAGTTTCGGGCTCATCGGTAGTGTACCGGGAGTATCGGTATTGTACCGGGAGTGCCGGTAGTGTACCGGAGGACCTCCGGGAGGGGTATTTCGACCCCAAGAGGTCCATGGGCTGTGGGATAATAATAACCAGCCCTTAGTGGGCTGGTAAAACATCCACAAAGGCCCATGGCGCAGGAGAGAAAGTCCTAAAGCAAAAAGTGGAAAAATCAGCCAATAGGAGGCAATCCTACTCCAACTAGGATTGGAGGTGAAGTAGGATTGCTCCCACCTCCTATTTCGGCCGACCCAAAGGCCTTGGCTGCCTCTCCTCTCCTCTCCTCCTATATATACTAGTGGATTGGGTGGTTTTTGGACAGAATTTCCGGCCACGTGCTACCCGTTTCACCGGTGCACAGTTTCTCCTCTAGATCGGTTTTCCGCAGCGCTTAGGCGAAGCCCTGCCGGAATCACTCCACCACCATCACCGGAGCGCCGTCACGCTGCCGGTGAACTCTCTCTCCTCTCCACCTCCTCTCGCTGGATCGAGACGGCGGAGATCGTCATCAAGCTGCACGTGTGCTAAACGCGGAGGTGCCGTCCGTTCGGCGCTAGATCGGAAGGACCGTGATCGAGATCGCGAGACAGTTTGTGATGAGATCGCGGAACGGATCGTGATGAGTTCACGGGACAGATCGTGATCAAGATCGTGAGACGGATCGTGATGAGATCGCGGGACGGATCGTGATGAGTTCACGGGACGGATCGTTATTGGATCGCGGGACGGATCGTGATGAGATCGCGGGACGCTCGGCGATTTGGATCGCGAAGATGTTCGACTACACCAACCGCGTTTCTTAACGCTTCCCGCTTAGCGATCTACAAGGGTATGTAGATCCACTCTCCCTCTCGTAGATGCTCATCACCATGGATAGGTTTGCGTGTGCGTAGGAAAATTTTTGTTTCCCATGCGACGTTCCCCAACAATTATATCATATGTCGAAGCTTTGATCTATATGTTGTCATCAATTACCAAAAAGGGGGAGTTGAAAGCACACTTGCTCCCTTGGTGGTTTTGGTAATTAATAACAACACGTATATCATTGAACTAATATTTCCACTAAGCATATTTCAGGAAAGTTCAATGATGGGTTGGCAAAAGGATTGTGGAGAAACCCCTAGATGCAAGGAAATGGATTCGCAAAGCTTCAAGCAAACAGGACTCTACATTTTACTTTGTGGGAAATCACTTTGAGTCCATAGGAAAAGCCAATACTATTAAAAGGGGGTAAGGTATTATTGGTGAACAAGATGCTCAAACGTGCACAAGTGATAGTCACCAAAAACACCCACAAACTCTCCACTCGGTCCCACCGATTCCAAGAAACATGACAAACCCTAGCACATCGGTGCAACCGATCCCATATCGGTGCCACCAAGTTCAGGCTGCCAACTTTGTGTTACCTCGATTCACAAAATCGGAAGCTCCGTGTTTTTGGATCGGCATCACCGAGATTTGGATTCTGACCGTTGGACACCTGATCGGTACCGTCAAGATTTCTATATCGGTCTCACCGAGATTCAAAAGTTGCTACCTTTGGAGCAACTCGGTACCATCGAGATTCACACATCAGTGTCACCGAGTTGGTCACTTAAGGTGTAACAGTTTGATTTTTGGAGATGCCTATATATACCCCTCCACCACCACTCACTCGCAAGAGAAGCACTCAGAATAGATCCCCACCTATCCCATCAGATTTTCTGAGAGAGAGCCACCTACTCATGTGTTGAGATCATGCCATTCCATTCCAACCATATGAATCTTGATCTCTAGCCTCCCCAAGTTGCTTTCCACCCAATCAATCTCTTCCACCAAAGCCAATATGTGAGAGAGTGATTGAGTATTGAGGAGTCTATCATCTTAAAGCACAAGAGCAAGGAGTTCATCAACATTATCGAGCCTGTTACCTTTTGGAGGGTGGTGCCTCCTAGATTGGTTAGGTGTCGCTTGGGAGCCTCCTACTTCGTGTTATGGAGTTGAACCAAGAAGTTTGTACGGGCAAGGATATCGCCTACTTCGTGAAGATGTATCGGAGTTAGGCTAGTCCTCCATGGACGTAGGCGATCATGTTATAGTCGAGGTTGCTTCTTTGTGGAACCCTCCGTGGGTAGAGCCCTCCGTGGATTCTCGTTACCATTACTCTCCATGGGTTGAAGACTCCATAAACGTGGACGTACGATAGCACCATCTATCGGAACCACGAGAAAAATCTTCGTGCCTCCAAATTGTGTTTGATCTTCCTGCCCTTTCCTTCCTACTCATGCTTGTCTTTACTTCCCGCTGCTATACTCGTAGACATGCATGTGTAGGGTGTGCTTGACTTCTTATAAATGCTAAAATCTGTGAACACTTAAAATTAGAAAAAGGTAGAATTTTTATTTAGTCAAGTAGTCTAATCATCCCCCTCCTGTCTTGACCTAATTTTGATCCTACAGGATTTGTCGTCGCCCAGGACGAAGTGCAGAGAACATGGCCGTTGCACACCAGGTTCGGGTTGCCCTGCTCATTGGATCAAGTGTACCTCCTACCTTGCAGGTAGATTTCGTGAAGGGCAAAATCGGAGATGAATCTTTGGAAGCGATTCATGGATCGATGATTAAGAGAGTGAATTGCAGAAAACATTGACAATGAAGGCTAGGGTTGCAGGAACCATACTTCTACGGGTTTGTGCCAAAAAACACTAATTTCGATCTTACTTTTTTGCAAAAAACACTAGTCGATGGCTTAGACCATTTGAAGCATGATTATGACAAATGGATCCCACTAGACATGTTGACGTGGAAATAAAAAAGGCAGTTACATCCCTAATACAATTTTGTTTCGCAATAAGACCCCTGGAAAAAAGAAATCAGGTCCTCCGTGAGACCGTGACCTCATCTTTCACTGGTCCCGTGGTGGATGCCGGCAGTCACTCCCTCCTCGTGCGCGGCCGACGCATCTGCTGCTTTCTCCGGCGGCCGGGCACAGTCTGGCATGGTCGGGACGGGCAGGACGACTCGATGCCCCGGCTAGCGGGGGCGGGGCAGTGGCTGGCTTCGTTGGGCGGATCGTCAATGGAGGCGGTGGCTTGATTCCTTACCGGATCCCGCCAAAACCAGTGCGGATCGACATGAGGACGCAAAGGTGACGAGCACGGGTAGGGAGTGGCTGATCTGGGCGCAATGGTGGTTGGGTTGGCGGCACGGGCTCCGGTCAACGACGTGGGAGGCACGGCGACGAGCACGGCTGGAGTGCGCCGGTGGAACCACGGTGCATGGAGACGATGGTGGGTGGCTCTGTGGCGCCGGAGGGTGCCGGTTCCGACTGCCCTGGCGGCCTCAGCCCGCACGCCGGCGAGCTCGAGCGCATCGGCTTCGGTCAACAACGGGGAGGCAGGGCGACGAGCTCAACTGGAGTGCACTCGTGGAGCCAGGGTGCACGGTGATGGTGGTGGGTGGCTCAGCGGCGTCGGAGGGCACTGGTTTCGGCTGCCCCGACGGCCTCGGCCCACACGCGGGCGAGCTCCGGTGAGCTCGAGCGCGCCGCGGCTGCGGAACTCGCGATTCCCTCCTTTTTCTTTGTTTTTTCTCATGAAAAGATGACCTTATCTTTTTAGGCCATTTTACAATTTATCTACGATATTCTATCTATTTGTAATCTGTTATTTCGTGCCATGTCATCCTGTCCAGCAGGTCCCAGTTGCCATATACATGATTAAAACGAGCTAAATGGGCGACTGGTGTTTTTTGTAAAAACATTAAGCCCAAAATTAGTTGGTTTTGGCACAAACCCGTAGAAGTGTGGTTCTTACAACTCTAGCCTTCAATATCGATGTTTTTTGCAATTCATTCTGATTAAGACACCCATTATTTTATCAACATAGGAAGTGATCATGTTAAAGTCATCATCGGTTTTATTCACGCTGTTGCTAAGATCATTGCTAAGATGATGGCTACTCGGTTAGCCACTCACATGCCTGAGCTTGTTTTCAGCATGCAAAGCACCTTCATTAAGGAAAGAAGTATCCACGACAACTTTATGTATGTACGCAACCTGGCCCGCCGAGTCCATTATACGTCTCCAACATATCTATAATTTTTTATTGTTCCATGCTATTATATTATCTGTTTTGAATGTTTTATATGCATTAATATGTTATTTTATATTATTTTTGGGACTAATATATTAATCTAGAGCCTAGTGCCAGTTTCTGTTTTTCCTTATTTTTGAGAATTGCAGATAAGGAATATTAAATGGAGTCCAAACGGAATAAAACCTTCGGAATAATTTTTCTTGGACCAGAAGCAAACCAGGAGACTTGGAGATAAAGTCGGGAGAGCCAACGTGGGGCCACAAGCCCTAGGGGCGCGCCGAGGGGGTAGGACGCGCCCCCAAGCTTGTGGGCCCAAGGCAGCTCTCCTAACCCTAATCTTCGGCCTATAAATTCCCAAATATTCCCTCTATATCAGAACGAGCCACGAAAACACTTTTTCGCTGCCAGAAGCCTCCGTTCCCGAGAGATCCAATCTTGGAGCCTTTTCTGGTAATCTGTCGGAGGAGGATTTGATCACGGAGGGCATCTACATCAACTCCATTGCCCCTCCGATGATGCGTGAGTAGTCCACCATAGACCTTCGGGTCCATAGCTAGTATCTAGATGGCTTCTTCTCTCTCTTTGCTCTTCAATACCATGTTCTTCATGATATTCATGGAGATCTATCCGATGTAATACTCTTTTGCGGTGTGTTTGTCGAGATCCTATGAATTGTGAGTTTATTTCAGATTATCTATGAATATTATTTGAGTCTTTTCTGAATTCTTATATGCATGATTTCATATCTTTGCAAGTCTCTTCGAATTATTGGTTTGGTTTGGCCAACTAGATTGGTAATTCTTGCAATAGGAGAAGTGCTTAGTTTGGGGTTCAATCTTGCGGTGTCCTCACCCAGTGACAAAGTAGGGGTAGCGAGGCACGTATTGTATTGTTGCCATAAAGGATAAAAAGATGGGGTTTTCATCATATTGCTTGAGTTTATCCCTCTACATCATGTCATCTTACCCAATGCGTTACTCTATTCTTCATGAACTTAATACTCTAGATGCAGGCAGGAGTCGGTCGATGTGTGGAGTAATAGTAGTAGATGCAGAATCGTTTTGGTCTACTTGACACAGACGTCATGCCTAATCATTGCCTTGGATATCTTCATAATTATTCGCTTTTCTATCAATTGCTCGATAGTAATTTGTTCACCCATCGTAATACTTGCCATCATGAGAGAAGCCTCTAGTGAAACCTATGGCCCCCGGGTCTATTTTCCATCTTATACTTTTAGATTTAAAACCAAAAATACCAAAAATACATTGCTGCATTATTTTTACCTTTTGTTTTACTTTTCGTTCAAGCAATCTATCTCTATCAGATCTCATCCTTGCAAGTAACCGTGAAGGGATTGACAACCCCTTTATAGCGTTGGGTGCAAGATTTTGATTCTTTGTGTAGGTACATCTATTGGGGACTTGCTTGTATCTCCTACTGGATTGATACCTTGGTTCTCAACAACTGAGGGAAATAATTATCTACTTTGCTGCATCAACCGTTCCTCTTCATGGAAACCAACGCATGCTCGAGAAGTAGCAAGAAAGATTTCTGGCGCCGTTGTCGGGGAGATCTACATCAAGCCTACCAAGTACCCATCACAAACTCATCTCTTGCATTTACATTATTTGCCATTTGCCTCTCGTTTTCCTCTCCCCCACTTCTAAAACGATTTTCAGAAAATACCAAAAAGATTTGCCTTTTTATTTGCCCTTTTTCGTTCGTCTTTTCGTTTGCTTTTTTGCTTGCTTATGTGCTAGATTGGTTGCTATGTCACAATGACTCAACAGAACACCAAGTTGTGTGACTTTTGCAATACTAATAATAATGATTTTATTAGTACTACGATTGCTCCCGCCACTAGTGCGGAATCTTATGAAATAAATGTTGCTTTGCTCAATCTTGTTATGAAAGAACAATTTTTTGGCCTTGCTAATGAAGATGCCGCATCCCATCTAAATACTTTCGTTGAGTTGTGTGATATGCAAAATAAGAAAGATGTGGATAATGATATTGTTAAATTGAAGCTATTCCCGTTCTCACTACGAGATCGTGCTAAGACTTGGTTTTCATCTTTTCCTAAAAATAGTATTGATTCATGGAATAAGTGTAAAGATGCTTTTATTTCCAAGTACTTTCCGCCCGCTAAGATCATCTCCCTTGGGAACGATATAATGAACTTTAAGCAACTTGATCATGAGCATGTTGCACAATCTTCGGAAAGGATGAAACTTATGATTAGGAATTGCCCCGCGCATGGTTTGAGTTTATGGATGATTATACAAATTTTCTATGTTGGATTGACTTTTGCTTCTAGGAATCTCTTAGATTCTGCCACGAGTGGTACTTTTATGGAAATCACATTAGGAGAAGCTACTAAACTCCTAGATGATATTATGGCAAATTACTCTCAATGGCACACCGAAAGATCTCCTACTAGTAAAAAAGGTGCATGCTATTGAAGAGATTAATACTTTGAGTGAAAAGATGGATGAATTGATGAAATTGTTTGCTAGTAAGAGTGCTCCTATTGATCCTAATGATATGCGTTTGTCTTCTTTGATTGGAAATAATAATGAATCTATGGATGTGAATTTTGTTGGTAGGAACAATTTTGGTAATAACGCTTATAGAGGTAATTTCAACGCTAGGTCGTTTCCTAGTAACTCCTTTAATAATTATGGTAATTCCTACAACAATTCTTATGGAAATTATAATAAGACGACCTCTGATCTTGAGAATAATATTACAGAATTTATTAGTACGCAAAAAGGATTCAATGCTATGATTGAAGAAAAATTGCTCAAGATTGATGATTTGGCCAGGAACGTTGATAGAATTTCTCTTGAGATTGATTCTTTAAAAATTAGATATATTCCACCCAAGCATGATATTAATGAGTCTTTTAAAGCTATGAGAATTTCTATTGATGAGTGTAAGGAAAGAACCGCTAGAATACGTGCTAAGCATGAATGGCTTGAAAAAGTGTGTTCTCGTGATAATATTGATGAAGATCTTAAAGCGATTGATGTGACTCCTATTGAATCTTTGTTTTCCAATGTTAATATTGATAAAGATGGGACTAGAGATGAGTAACTTTAGTTAAAAGGAGTCCCAATGATTCGGAGTTTATAGATCTTGCTAATAAAAGTGGGATTGAAGAGGTCAAAACTTTAAATAGCAATGAACATACTCTTTTGGATTTCAAGGACTTTAATCATGATAGCTGCTCTTTGAATGATTCTTTTTCCTTGTTGCAATCCATGGTTAATTACCCTCGTGCTTATAATCAAAACAAAGCTTTTACTAAAACATATTGTTGATGCTATGATGAAAGTTTTTGAAGAAAAAACTTGAGTTGGAAGTTTCTATACCTAGAAAGCTATATGATGAGTGGGAAGCTACTATTAAGATTAATATTAAAGATTATTAGTGCCATGGTTTGTGTGATTTGGGTGCTAGCATTTCCACGATTCCAAAAACTTTATGTGATGTGCTAGGTTTCCATGAATATGATTGTTCCTTAAATTTGCATCTTACGGATTTTCCACTATAAAGAAACCTATGGTAGGATTAATTATGTTATTATTGTTGCAAATAGGAATTATGTGCCTGTATATTTCATTATTCTTGATATAGATTGCAATCCTACGTGTCCTATTATTCTTGGTAGACCTTTCCTTAGAACGATTGGTGCAATTATTGATATGAAGGAAGGGAATATTAGATTCCAATTTCCATTAAGGAAAGGCATGGAACACTTTACTAGAAATAAAATAAAATTACCTTATGAATCTATCATGAGAGCTACTTATGGATTGCATACCAAAGATGACATTACCTAGATCTATTGCGTTATGCCTAGCTAGGGGCGTTAAACAATAGCACCTGTTGGCAGGCAACCCAATTTTATTTTGCTTTCTGTTTTTTGATTCTATTTTGGTGTGTTTTGCACATTATTAATTCTGTATAATTGTGTTTTGGTGTTTTAATTAGTGTTTGAGCCAAGTAAAACCTTTGGGGTGATCTACGGTAGTTGTTGATTTGATCTTGCTAAAAAACAGAAACTTTTGCGCTCAGTCCAGGAATTTTCTAAAATTTTCAGAGCGTTGAATTTATATGAAATTTTTACACAAGATTGATATACAAATTTCCCTGAATATCCTAATTGTTCAGAATGTTTAGAGTTTCAGAAGTATTCGAAGTCTGCCGATTGCTACAGACCGTTCTGTTTTTGACAGATTTTGTTACCTTTGTGTTGTTTGCTTATTATGATATATCTATGGGTTGTATCAGGGGGTACGAACCGTGGGGAAGTTAGAATACAGTAGGTATTACACAAATATAAATAAAGAATGGGTTCAAAATAGTACCTAAAGTGGTGATTTATTTTTCTTATACTAACGGATCTCATGAGTTTTCTGTTGAGTTTTGTGTTGTGAAGTTCCAAGTTTTGGGTGAAGATTTGATGGACTATGGAATAAAGAGTGGAAAGAGCCTAAGATTGGGGCTTCCCAAGGCACCCCAAGACATATTCAAGGATACCAAAAAGCATAAGCTTGGGGATGCCCCGGAAGGCATCCCCTCTTTCGTCCTCAATCCATCGGTAAATTTACTTGAGACTATATTTTTATTCACATGATATGTGTTTTGCTTGGAGCGTCTTGTATGATATGAGTCTTTGCTTTTTAGTTTGACATAATCATCCTTGCTGCACACATATTTTGAGAGAGACATGTGGAATCGTGAATTTATTAGAATACTCTATGTGCTTCACTTATATCTTTTGAGCTAGGCAATGTTGCTCTAGTGCTTCACTTATATTTTTTTAGAGCATAGTGGTGTTATATTTTATAGAAATTATTGAACTCTCGTTCCTCACTTATATTATTTTGAGAGTTTCTTAAAACAGCATGATAATTTATTTAGGTTATGAATTTAGTCCTAATATAATGGGCATCCAAGAGGGATATAGTAAAAACTTTCATATTAAGTGCATTGAATACTATGAGAAGTTTGATTCCTTGCGTATAGTTTTGAGATAATAGAGATGGTAATATGAGAGTCATGCTAGTGAGTAGTTGTGAATTGGAACAGATACTTCTGTTAAAGTTTGTGATTCTCGTAGTCAACTCCTTGAACTTGTCGTAAACTTCTTTGCAACAAGTCAAGCTTTATAAATGGTGACATTTACCATCAACGTCTGTCTTCATCTTTAAAGGTCCGTTTGTACTCGACGACCTGCCGTCCAACGAGCAAGTCTACCAAAGTCTATACTTGGTTTTCATACATGGATCCTTTCTCGTATTTCATGGCCTCTAACCATATGTCGGAATCCGGGCCCATCATCGCTTCTCCACAGCTCGTAGATTCATCGTTGTCCAACAACATGACCTCCAAGACAGGGTTGTCGTACCGCTCAGGAGCAGTACACATCCTTGTCGACCTACGAGGTTCGATAGTAACTTGATCCAAAGCTTCATGATCATCATCATTAACTTCCTCTTCAACTAACGCGGGCTTCATAGAAACATCTTCCTACGTTGCGCTACTCTCTGGTTGAACAAAGGTTCAACAACCTCATCAAGTTCTATCTTCCTCCCACTCAATTCTTTCGAGAGAAACTTTTTCTTGAGAAAGGACCCAGTTTTAGCAAGAAACATTTTATGCTTGGATCTGAGATAGAAGGTTCACCCAACTGTTCTTAGGGTATTCTATGAAGATGCATTTGTCCGCTTTGGGTTCGAGCTCATTAGGTGAAAACATTTTCCACACAAGAGTCGCATCCCCAAACATTAAGAAATGGCATCTTAGGTTTCTATCAAACCATAATTCACACGGTGTCATCTCAATGGATTTAGATGGTGCCCTATTTAAAGTGAATGTAGTTGTCTCTAATGCATAACCCTAAAATTATAGTAGCAAAACGATAAGAGACATCATAGCATGCACCATATCCAATAGAGCACGACTATGACGTTCGGACACACCATCACACTATGGTGTTCCAGGTGGCGTGAGTTGTGAAACAACTTTCACATTGTCTAAAGTTGTATGCCAAACTCGTAACTCAGATATTCACCTCCACGATCATATCGAAGACATTTTTATCTTCTTTTCACGATGATCTTAAACTTCACTCTGAATTTGCTTGAACCTTTCAAACCATTCATACTTGTGTTTCGTTAAGTAAATATACACTATATCTACTCAAATCATCAGTAAAGCTAAGAAAATAACGATATCCACTGCACGCTACAAGACTCATTGGATTGCATACATCAACATGTATCATTTCCAATAAATCACCTGCCCGCTCCATCAAACCATAAAATGGGGTCCTTAGTCATCTTGACCAAGAGGCATGGTTCGCATGTCTCAACCGATTCGAAATCGAATGAGTCCAAAGATCCATCAGCATGGAGTTTCTTCATGCGTTTTATACCAATATGACATTTAGCGGCAGTGCCACAAGTATGTGGTACTATTATTATTAACTTTGTATCTTTTCGCATCAATGTTATGAACATGTGTATTACTATGATCAAGATTCAACAAACCATTCTCACTGGGTGCATGACCATTGAAGGTATTATTCATGTAAATAGAATAACCATTATTCTCTAACTTAAATGAATAACCGTGTTGCAATAAACACGATCTAATCATGTTCATGCTCAACGCAAAACACCAAATAACATTTATTTAGGTTCGTCACTAATCCCGAAGGTAGAGAGAGCGTGCGATGTTGATCACATAAACCTTGGAAACATTTCCAACACACATCGTCACCTCACACTTAGCTAGTATCCGTTTATTCTGTAGCTTTTACTTCGAGTTACTAACATTTAGCAACCGAACCGGTATCCAATACCCAGGTGCTACTAGGAGTACTCACAAGGTACACATCATTAACACGTATATCAAATATACTTCTGTCGATGTTGCCAGCCTTCTTATCTACCAAGTATCTAGGATTGTTTCGCTTCAGCGACCGCTCTCCTCATAATCGAAGCACTTAGTCTCGGGTTTGGGTTCAACTTTGGGTTGCTTCACTAGAGCAGCAACTGACTTGCTATCCATGAAGTTTCCCTCCTTGCTCTTGCCCTTCTCGAAACTAATGGTTTGACTAACCATCAACACTTGACGCTCCTTCTTGATTTCTAGCTTCGCGGTGTCAAACATCGCGAACAACTCAGGGATCATTAATTCTATCCCTGGCATCTTATAGTTCATCACCAAGTTCTAGTAGCTTAGTGACAGTGACTTGGAGAACTATATAAATCACTATCTTATCTGGAAGATCAACTCACACTCGATTCAAGCGATTGTAGCACCCAGACAATCTGAGCACATGCTCAGTGGTTGAGCTATTCTCCTTCATCTTGCAGGCAAATAATCTTGTTGGAGATCTCATATCTCGCAACACGGGCACGAACCTGAGATCCTAATTTCAGCTCTTAGAACATATCATATGTTCCGCGACGTTCAAAACGTTCCAGAGCCTCAATTCTAAGCCGTAATGCATGACACACTAAACTATCAAGTAGTCATCAGAACATGTCTGCCAAATGTTCACAACATCTACAGACGACGCTAGAGGGGTTGGCGCGCCGAGCGGTGCATTAAGGACATAAGCCTTCTGTGTAGCAATGAGGAAATCCTCAGATTACGGACCCAGTCCGTAATATTGCTACCATCATCTTTCAACTCTATTTCTCTAGGAACATATAAAAATTCAAGGGAGCTACAGTGCAAGCAAGTAATCTACAACATAATTTGCAAAGACACTACTGACTATGTTCATGATAGTGAGTTCAATTAATCATATTACTAAAGAACTCCCACTCAAATTGACATCCCTCCAGTCATTCGAGTGATACATGATCCAAATTCACCAACTCAAGTCCGATCATCACGTGAGTTGGGGTGGTTTCAATGGTTAACATCATCATGTTGATCATATCTACTATATGACTCATGTTCGACCTTTCGGTCTCTTGTGTTTCGAGGCCATGTCTGTACATGCTAGGCTCGTCAAGTTTAACCCGAGTGTTCTGCATGTGCAACACTGGCTTGCACCCATTGTATGTGAATGTAGAGTCTATCACACCCGATCATCACGTGGTGTCTCGACATGACGAACTTTCGCAATGGTGCACACTCGGGGAGAACACAATTTATCTTGAAATTAAGTGAGGGATCACCTTATTATGCTACCATCGTCCTAAGCAAAACAAGGTGCATAAAAGGATTAACATCACATGCAAATCATAAGTGACATGATATGGCCATGAACTTGTGCTTTTGATCTCCATCATGAAAGCACCGACATGATCTCCATCGTCACTGGCATGACACCATGATCTCCATCAACGTGTCGCCTTCGGGGTTGTCGCGCCCACCATGCTTCTACTACTATTGCTACCATTTAGCGATAAAGTAAAGCATTACACAACACTTAATGATTGGCATGCAGGTCATACAATAATTAAAGACAACCCTATGGCTCATGTCGATTGCCGTACTCATCGACATGCAAGTCGTGATATTCTATACAACACATGATCATCTCATACATCACATATATCTCATCATGTAATTGGCCATATCACATCACAACATACCCTGCAAAAACAAGTTAAACGCCCTCTAATTGTTGTTGCATGTTTTACGTGGCTGCTACGGGTATCTAGCAAGAACAATTCTCACCTACGCATAAACCACAACGGTGATACATAAGTTGCTTTTAAACTTTCTCAAGGACCGCCTTTGTCGAATCCGATCCAACTAAAGTTGGAGAAACTGCCACCCGCTAGCCATCTTTTGCAACAAGTTGCAGCTGAGGGAACCGGTCTCTCATAGGCGTACGAGTAATGTTGGTCCGGGCCGCTTCATCCCACAATACCGTTGAACCAAAACACGACCAAGGGAAGAAGCAATCTAAGCATCAACGCCCACAAACTCTTTGTGTTCTACTCGAGATCTCATCTACACATAGACCTAGCTCATGATGCCACTATTGGGGAACGTCGTATGGGAAACAAAAAATTTCCTACGTTCACGCAAGACCTATCCATGGTCATGAGCATCTACAAGAGGGAGAGTGGATCTACATACCCTTGTAGATCGCTAAGCGGGAAGCGTTAAGAAACGCGGTTGGTGTAGTCGAACGTCTTCGCGATCCAAATCGCCGAGTGTCCCGCGATCTCATCACAATCCGTACCGCGATCCAATCACGATCCATCCCACGAACTCATCACGATCCGTCCCGCGATCTCATCACGATCCGTCCCGCCATCTCAATCATGGTCCTTCCGATCTAGCGCCGAACGGACGACACCTCCGCGTTCAGCACACGTACAACTCGATGATGATCTCCGCCTTCTTGATCCAGCAAGAGGGAGCGGAGAGGTAGAAGAGTTCTCCGGCAGCGTGAAGGCACCGTGGCGATGGTGGTGGAGCAATTCTGGCAGGGCTTCGCCTAAACACTGCAGAAAACCGATCTAGAGGAGAAACTATGCACTAGAGGAACGGGTAGCACGTGGCTGAAAAAACTAGTGCAAACCCTAAAACCTCTAGTATATATAAGAGGAAGATAGGAGGAGGCTTGGCCCTCAAGGGGCCAGCCCTTGGTTCGGCCGAATCAAGGAGGAGAGGAGGACTCCTCCTCCAATCCTAGTAGGACTAGGATTCCTCCCTATTTTGCCTTTTTCCACCTTTTTCTCTTTGGGTTTTCTCCCAGACGCATGGGCCTTGTGTGGGACTTACACCAGCCCAAAAAGGGCTGGTATTCACTCTCCCACAGCCCATGTAGCCTTTTGGGTCGAAATACCCCTCCCGATGGTCTCCCGATACACTACCGGCACTCCCGGCACACTACCGATGAGCCCGAAACTTTTCTGGCGACCAAAATAGGACTTCCTATATATTAATCTCTACCTACGGACCATTCCGGAGCTCCTCGTGACGTCCGGAATCTCATCCGGGACTCTGAACAACCTTCGGTCACCACCATACATAACTCTATACCACCAAAACGTCATCGAACCTTAAGTGTTCAGACCCTGCGGGTTCGAGAACTATGTAGACATGCCCGAGACACCTCTACGGTCAATAACCAATAGCGGGACCTGGATGCCCATGTTGGTTCCTACATATTCTACGAAGATCTTTATCGGTCGAACCTCTATGTCAAGGATTCAATTAATCCCGTATGATGTTCCCTTTGTTCTTCGGTATGTTACTTGCCCGAGATTCGATCGTCGGTATCTCCATACCTAGTTCAACCTCGTTACTGGCATGTCTCTTTACTCATTCCATAATACAAGATCCCGTGACTAACACTTAGTCACATTGCTTGCAAGGTTTGTTGTGATCTTGTATTACCGAGTGGGCCCTGAGATACCTCTCCGTCACACGAAGTAACAAATCCCAGTCTTGATCCATGCCAACCCAACAGACACCCTCGGAGATACCTGTAGAGTACCTTTATAGTCACCCAGTTACGTTGCAACATTTGATACACACAAGGAACTCCTCCGGTGTCAGTGAGTTGCATGATCTCATGGTCATAGGAACAGATACTTGACATGCAGAAAACAGTAGCATTAAACTGACATGATCATATGCTACATTTGTAGTTTGGGTCTTGTCCATCACACCATTCTCCTAATGTTGTGATCCCGTTATCAAATGACATCTCCTGTCCATGGATAGGAAATATTAACCATCTTTGATCAACGAGCTAGTCTATTAGAGGCATACTAGGGACATGGTTTTTGTCTATGTATCCACACATGCATCTAAGTCTCCGATCAATACAATTATAACATGGATAATAAACGATTATCATGAACAAGGAAATATGATAATAACTAATTTATTATTGCCTCTAGGGCATATTTCCAACAGCATGCACGTATGGTGAACCGTTATGTAACGAAGTCGGAGCATGATTTGTTTAATGATTGTCAACCTTTGTGTGAGGGTCGGGAGCACGCGATGGTTAACTGCTACCAACCTCTCCCCTAGGAGCATGCGTCTAATGCTTTGTTTGACAACTAATAGACTTTTGCAATAAGTATGTGCGTTCTTTATGACTAAAGTTGAGTCCATGGATTATATGCACTCTCACCCTTCCATCTTTGCTAGCCTCTCTAGTACCGCGCAACTTTCGCCGGTACATCAAACTCTCCTTCCTCAAAACAACCACCATATTTTTTCCTCAAATAGCCACCATACCTACCTATTATGGCATTTCCTTAGCCATTCCGAGATATATTGCCATGAAATTTCCACCATTTAGTTTTTCATGACATGCACCATCACTTCATCTTGCATAGAGTCATACTTTGTTCTAGGTATCGAGTTGTAATTTTCCTTTTGAGTTATAAGTAAATAAAAGTTTGATGATTTTTATTAATAGAGCATTGTCATGTGAGAGGAAAGGATGATGGAAGCCATGACTCCCTCACAAGTTAGGATGAGTATCCGGACTTTACAAAAAATAAAAGAGGCCAGCGAAGCCCAAACAAAAAAATAAAGAGGACAAAGATGCCCACCAAAAAAATGAGAGAAGAGAGAAGGGACAATTGCTACTATCTTTTTCCACACTTGTACTTCAAAGTAGCACCATGATCTTCATGATAGAGAGTCTCCTATTTTGTCACTTTCATATAACTTGTGGATATTCATCTTGCATGACAACTTAGTTTTGTTTTTGAGCTTTCATACACTTATAGCTCTAAGTGCATTTGTTGCATGTCAATCCCTACTCACTCACATTGATATCTATCGATGGGCATCTCCATAACCCGTTGATACGCCTAGTTGATGTGAGACTATCTTCTCCCTTTTTTGCACCTCCTCCATATTCTATTCCACCTATAGTGTTATATCCATGGCTCACGCTCATGTATTGCGTGAGAGTTGAAAAGGTTTGAGAAGACCAAAAGTGTGAAAAAATTGCTTGACTTGTTCATTGGGGTTGTGCATAATTTAGATACTTTGTGTGGGGAAGATGGAGCATAGCCAGATCATATGATTTTGTAGGGATAACTTTCTAAGGCCATGTTATTTCGAAAGGACACGACTGCCTTGTTGGTGTGCTCGAAGTATTACTATTTTTATGTCAATATTAGACTATTGTTTTGCATCTTACGGATCTGAATATTCATGCCACAATAAAGAATGTTACATGGATAAATATGTTAGGTAGTATTCCACATCAAAAATTCTGTTTTTATCATTTACCTACTCGAGCACAAGCAGGAATTAAGCATGGGGATGCTTGATAAGTCTCCAACGTATCTATAATTTCTGATTGTTCCATGCTATTATATTATCTGTTTTGGATGTTTTATATGCATTAATATGCTATTTTATATTATTTTTGGGACTAACCTATTAATCTAGAGCCTAGTGTCAGTTTATGTTTTTTCCTTGTTTTTGAGAATTGCAGATAAGGAATATTAAATGGAGTCCAAACAGAATAAAATCTTCAAAATAATTTTTCTTCGACCAGAAGCAAACTAAGAGGAGATGGAGTCGGGAGAGCCACCGTGGGGCCACAAGCCCTAGGGGCGCGCCCAGGGGGGTAGGGCACGCCCCCCAGGCTTGTGGGCCCACGGCAGCTCTCCTAACCCTAATTTTTGGCCTATAAATTCACAAATATTCCCTGTATATTAGAACGAGCCACGAAAACACTTTTTTGCTGCCAGAAGCCTCCGTTCCCTAGAGATCCAATCTTGGAGCCTTTTCCGGTAATCTGCCGGAGGGGGATTCGATCACGGAGGCCATCTACATCAACTCCATTGCCCCTCCGATGATGCATGAGTAGTTCACCACAGACCTTCGGGTCCATAGATAGTAGCTAGATGGATTCCTCTCTCCCTTTTCTCTTCAATACCATGTTCTTCATGGAGATCTATCCGATGTAATACACTTTTGCGATGTGTTTGTCGAGATCCGATGAATTGTGGGTTTATGTTTAGATTATCTATGAATATTATTTGTGTCTTTTCTGAATTCTTATATCCATGATTTCATATCTTTTCAAGTCTCTTCGAGTTATTGGTTTGGTTTGGCCAACTAAATTGGTAATTCTTGTAATAGGAGAAGTGCTCAGTTTTGGGTTCAATCTTGCGGTGTCCTCACCCAGTGACAAAGTACGGGTAGCGAGGCACGTATTGTATTGTTGCCATCAAAGATAAAAAGATGGGGTTTTCATCATATTGCTTGAGTTTATCCCTCTACATCATGTCATCTTACCTAATGCGTTACTCTGTTCTTCGTGAACTTAATACTCTAGATGCAGACAGGAGTCGGTCGATGTGTGGAGTAATAGTAGTAGATGCAGAATCGTTTTGGTCTACTTGACACGGACGTGATGCCTATATGCATAATCATTGCCTTGGATATCTTCATAATTATTCGCTTTTCTATCAATTGCTCGACAGTAATTTGTTCACCCACCGTAATACTTGCCATCATGAGAGAAGCCTCTAGTGAAACCTATGGCCCCGGGTCTATTTTCCATCTTATACTTTCAGATCTAAAACCAAAAATACCAAAAATACTTTGCTGCATTATTTTTACCTTTTGTTTTACTTTCCGTTCAACAATCCATCTCTATCAGATCTCATCCTTGCAAGTAACCGTGAAGGGATTGACAACCCCTTTATAGCGTTGGGTGCAAGAGTTTGATTCTTTGCGTAGGTACATCTATTGGGGACTTGCTTGTATCTCCTACTGGATTGATACCTTGGTTCTCAACAAATGAGGGAAATACTTATCTACTTTGCTGCATCAACCGTTCCTCTTCACGGAAACCAACGCATGCTCAAGAAGTAGTGCTCCACCGTATAAAAAACCCAACTTTGCTTCTCAAACTGGACATCAAAAAGCCTTTGACTCTGTTAGATGGGATTACCTTATGGACTTGCTGCGCCACCATAACTTCCCGAGCCGATTCTGTGATTGGATATCGGTTCTCCTTTCCACGACCTCGTCCAGAGTTCTACTTAATGGTGTTGCGGGCGACCCAATCAAGCACGGAAGTGGGCTTTGGCAAGGGGATCCGCTCTCCCCTCTGCTCTTTTTCCTTGCCATTGATCCACTACACCATATCCTGGCCAAGGCTACCGCGCAAGGCAACCTCCACCCCCTACATGGCAACCCCATCCGGGCCTCCTCATATGCGGATGATGCGGCCATCTTTGTTGCTCCTATCAAGGAAGATATTCAGTTCCTCGCTTCAACGCTCCGTGCCTTCGGTGACGTCACCGGATTAGTCACCAACTTCAACAAGAGTTTAGTGGCGCCCATTCGTTGTGCCAACATCAACCTTGATGATAATCTTCAGGCCTTCCCGGCAGTCCGGACCTCTTTTCCCTTGCGGTATCTTGGCCTTCCCCTGTCGGTCACGGGACTCAAGCACATTCAGTTTCAGTAGCTCGAGGACAAGATTGCGGGCAAACTGCCGCCTTGGTCAGTTATGCATGTAGCTACCCCTGGACGCATTATTTTGGTCAAAGCGGTCCTCACGGCCATTGCGATATACCACCTCACGCCACTAGAGCTCCCAGCGGAGGTCTGGAAAAAAATTGATAGCCTGCGGCGTGCTTATCTTTGGCCTGGTTGTGATAAGGTGTCAGGCGGAAAGTGTAAGGTCAATTGGGAGCTTGTCTGCAAACCCAAGATCTTTGGCAGCCTCGGGGTGCTTAATCTAAAGAAATTTGCAACCGCCCTTCGTCTTCTCTGGCTTTGGTTCGAATGGGCCGAGCCTCCTAAGTCCTGGGTGGGGATGAAAACACCCTATAGCGAAAGTGACAGAGATCTGTTCTCGGCATCCACGATTGTGACTATTGGTGATGGCAAAAAGGCAAAATTCTGGGAATCCTCTTGGTTAAATGGCCTCCGGCCTAAATATATTGCGTCAAAGATCTTCAAAATATCCAAGAAAAAGGCATGTTTGGTATGCAAGGCTCTTGACAACAATTTCTGGACCCGACAAATTGACATAACACAAGGACTCACTTTGACACATATCCAGGAATTTGTGGTCCTTTGGGAGATGATTGATGGTGTAGCACTCAATGCTGATAGGAAAGACGCTATATCATGGAAATTCACCTCCGATGGTGAATATTCGGCGACTATGGCGTAGATGGCGCAGTTCGAGGGACAAGTTCTCAGCCCAACTTCCCTCACAATCTGGAGGTACTGGGCTCCCCCAAAATGCAAGGTTTTCACTTGGCTTATCATCCAAAACCGTGTGTGGACCGCAGACCGGTTGCAGCGTCGTGGATGGCCAAACTGCGGTCAATGCCCCCTATGCAATCAAGTCCAAGAATCTGCCGCCCATCTTCTCTTCCAGTGCAGATTCACTGCCCGTGTCTGGAATGAGGTGGTCGCCTGGCTCAGTATACACGATCACTCACCACTGGCTTGCAACATGAAGACATGGTCCATGATTGCTGGATGAAGACGATCAACACGGGAGGACATCTCAAGAAAGCTTTAGTCTCGATCCTGATGCTTGTCATGTGGGAAATTTGGAAGGAGCGAAACGTGAGAATCTTTCGCAACGCAGCTTCACCGACCACCATTATTGTCGCTGAGATAAAAGAGGAGGTCTGCCTTTGGGCGTTAGCGGGAGCTAAACACCTGAGTGCACTTATGTCGCGAGAGTAATCTTTTATTTTTGCCGCTTTGCGGCTCTTGTCTAAATCTTCTCCTTAATTAATGAAAATGGCAAATCTTTTGCCTTGTTTCAAAAAAAAGTCACCATCAAGAACCCATGGCCCAGCAATCATGCCACGATGGTCATGGAGCTCAGTTAGAAAGCCAATGCCAAGAAATTAGTAAGTGTTGCCCGTAGCAAACGCATAGGCATTGTCCTAGTAGACATAACATCTCAATGCATGGTGGGTCAACACTTCAATAAAATTATCACGACGGAGAGGTGAAATAAACGGATGCTACAACGCAGCTCCAGCTTGTTCTGCCTGACCTTGTTACAATGCTACAGTCTTTTTATTCCCATATAAACTGGTCGACTCGGTGTTAGACCAGCGCACGGCAGCAAATATAACTATCTCGCACTAGTTCATAGTTCAAGTCCACAAATGACCGTGCCTTGAGTAGATGTCCGTATGCTAGCTAGGCGAAGAGTGTCCCAGTCATAATGGTAACAGCTTCTCCCTGAATCAGCACCCTCTTGTTTGTAACATCCAGCTCCAGGTATAGCGTTCCACTCCTTGGAGATGCCTGATGATGAAATGAACAGTACACATGAAAACCAGAATGGCAGTTTGATTGATTGAGCGCCACTGTAGCATCTTTTTCCGCGCGCAAACACACACACACACGGACCTCTGAACGACAATTCACTTGTGGAAAACACATTCAACAACATTACCTGAAACGCTATCAATTTTTGTTTCCCCAGCTTTTCACCCCAGTAGGGTGCCAAAACACAATGTGCACTGCCACACACAGGATCCTGCAATAGTATTGGAAACAGTTTTGGGGTATCTATCAATGAGGAAGTTCAACGAGCTTCACTACCTATATGTATTTAACTCTGGTATAGGCTACTTATATGTATTTGACTTTGGTATAGGGGTTGCTGTGTTACCTCATCAATCCCAAATTTTGGGCAGAAGAAACGTGAGAAGAAGTCGTAACCCGATCCAGGAGGTGCCGGTGCTGTCACAATCACACCTCTGCCTGCACATTTTCTAATTTCTTCGATGTTAGGAAGGAGATCGGCGACCTCTTTCCCTGATGAAAGTTCGACCTGAAAGCCATGCCAGATCTTTCAGGTTAGGAAATAACTGTTCTACATATATCTATGCAGGCAGAAAAGAAAGGGCAAAGGGGGTAAGGTGAAAGACAGTACAATCAAGTCGGTGGTGGTCAACGATTTGTGAACACTGACGACGGATGCGCCGTTGAGCGTCTCCGGGATGGAGGGCCACTCTTCGGCGGGATCGCAACCCACGTGATCACTCATGGGGAAGTCCAGCTCAATGAACAGCTTCCCCTGCTCCTCCGTCTCCGGTGCAGGAACCTTCTTGGCGGTCAGGATGCCGGACTTGGTCGCAAACTCGACCATTCCGTGGCCCTCCCCGAGGACGGACGTGAAGAGGAAGTGGGCGGTTGCCAGCGTCGCGTGCCCGCAGAGCGCTACCTGGGAATTGGAGACGACGGCGCAGATATGAATCAACTGCAAGAAATGGTGCGAAATCAAACCTTACAAAGTTAGGAAGCTAGGCGGCGACCTCGGTGACGGTGGTGAACCAGCGGAGGTGGAACCGCGGGATGGCGGCGCCGGCTGCGAGGGAGGAGGAGTCGCGGGAGAGGAAGGCAGTCTGGGACTGGTTGAACTCGACGGCGACGGACTGCATCCACCCCCCGTCCCCCGTGGCGGCGGCGGCGTCGTCCTCGAGGAAACACACTGCGGCCGGGTGGCCCTTGAACGGCTGGGCCGTGAAGGCATCCACCTGCGACGAGACCACACGGCGGAGGCAACGTGGAGATCAGTTCCCATTCGCGCCAACAAGAGAAGAAAATGAAGAAGAGAACAGAGCACTCACCACGACATACTGGATTGCTTTCTTGGCCATGTCCGCGAAAAAGCGGAGCAGCCGAGCGCCAAATCTGATATGTTCCGAACTGATGTGCACCTTTTTATGCGACACTAGTGCTGTAATCAACTGATGATGATGCCAGTTGGTAGAGCATTAATAAGCAGCGACGGTATGGAACTTGCAGGCTTCCTTCCTCGCGGAGTAGGGATATGGAGTCACTGTAGGCCCCTCTTCGTAGAATCGTATGCCAGCAACTACAATGACAAGACATTAGAGCAACTCCAACCAGGACCAATTTCCTCCGCCCATGTTCATTTGGATACACGCCGACAAAAATGATGGCCCAACAAGGAGATCCATTTCCATTTTGCATCTGCATCGTGTCCGTGCGGACCCATTTTCGATTAAAAATGCGCCTGAAATGCGTCCACGCGGACACGAATCGGACGCGCCCCGCGTCCTCATCGTGTCCCCCTCGTATCCACATGTCGACCGCACAACTACCACCCGCGGTCGTATTAAACGTGGCCACAAACCTCGAGCCCACCTGGCAGCGGAGTAAGCTGTCGGTCGTCATCCTTTTTAATCTGAAGTGTGATGCGGAGCCGGCCTCATCCACTTCCCTTTTCCGTCCACATCTGACCACTTTTGCTCCCCCAACGGCGACCACGAAACCCTAGCCAGCTAGCACAACCGTCCGCCATGGGCTTCTTCAGCAAGGGCAACGACAAGCTCACCCCCGGCGCAAGCTCGTCCAGGACACCGGTGCCACCTCGCCGCGTTGCGCCACCGCGGGAGCGCCTGTACATCCCAGTCCATCAAGCTCGGTGGCACTGGCAGTACAGGCAAGCTCTGCCCTACCCAGATGTCAACCTCCCCCATGGTTGGCATCTGGACCCCGGCCGCATCCCCATCCCAGTAGTGTCGCGGTCTGCGCGCGCACGCGTAGGAAGTCCACCGACGACACTAGCTCCTCACTCCCGAGCAACGACGCGATCCTACATACGCGGCCGACTCCCCTAACTAGGAGGTTTGGTTCGCCCTGAAGCACGAGCAGGAGCGCCTCCACGGCATCCAGTTTGATCCGGCCATCCCTCCACCGCCCCCTGAAGTGAAGCCAAAGGAACAGGAGGAGGAGGCCGCCTACCAGGCTGCCCTCGAGGAGGCAATGACCTATGCCAACGACCTACGCCATTTTCAACTTGATGCTTATCTGCAAGGGTTTTTGGATTTATTTTTTAAAACTCGAAAATATGTATTTCGCGAATACACAAAGTTTTGAGTATCATTTTATTGATAAAGGAGTTAGGGTATAACAAGTAGATAAGGCATCACACAAGCGCATATGAGTGCTAGCACAGAAAGAACAAAGGGGTACATGTGCGGCTGTGAGAAACGATGGCCTACATCTTGGAGCTCAAATGTGCTAGTCCTACAGCTCCCCCATAAACCCAAGAGAAAGATTCCTCCTTGATGATTTGGATAAGCCACTGTGATGAAGACGTAGCCATTGTGGTGCTTACAAATCCGTCATGAAGTAAGGATGACGAGAGTGGTAAGTGTCGAAGACAAGTGGGTGCGTGAAGAACTATAGATGAGACTTTGGAATTAGGAAACCTAGAACAGCCCACACCTGCGTCGCCCTCCTCTGGTGACTCGGGGGGCGACTCCACCGCGCGTCACCCGACCTTCTCTCCCTTCCTCCTCGTCTCGCTGCTGCCGGAGGAGCTCCGCCAGCGAAGCGCGGGCGGGCTCCTGTGAAGGCGGCGGCGGGGCCTTTCCCTAGGCATCCTCTGTCCTTCTCCTCTCCTCCTCACTGGGTGCGGCGGCTGCACGATGGCGCGCGCCCGATCTGCGAGTTCCGACAGCGAGGGGCTACGGCGGTTCACGGCAGGCTGCTGGCAAGGGCCGATGGTGTCGTGGTGGTCCAGGTGCGTGGTGGGGTGGACGCGGTCGGCCAGGGCTGGCGGCCAGATCTGAACGCCATCCCCTTTCCTAGGTGCGGCGACGGGGATGGCTTGTGGTCGCTCGGTGGCTGCACGGTCCTGTGCTGGTGGCGGCGGTGGTGAGTGCGTGGCGGCAGCGGTGCATGCTTGGTGGTGTCAGCCTTGTCCAGAATCGATCTAGCGGTCGCTTGGGCGTCGGGCGGTGCGGGGGCAGGCTGCGACCCAGCAGGGTAGCGGCTTTGGCCATGGACCACGGTGGGGCGCTGGCTGTTGTGGCCGGCGGCGGTGCCGGCCGGCCAGATCAGCTCGGATCTGGCCCATGGCTGCCGGCGGGCATCGGGCCTGGCCCTCGAGGTCTTGTCGTGGATGTGGGCTGCCACGGCGTGGCGGTGGCTCATGGCGGTGGTGCAGGTCATTTCATGATGGCTATGGTCTTCTCTGGCCGTCTATGTGCGGCTCGCAAGGGGCGGGTCTGTTGCGGCGGCGGCTGGCTTGTTCTGGTGTTGGCCTGTTCGTAGTTGATCTGTGTTGGCCTCTGTTCCCTCACCTCGTCGTTCAGGCCCTGCTTCGGTCAGAGGGCTGGCCCGCTCCCAGTTGTGGTCCATCATCCGTCTCACGTCCGGTGCAACAGGATCGAGCTCGTCTCGTGCACGGTGTGTTGGACCAAGCTCGTCTCGCGCACAGTGCAGCAGGACCGACCTCGTCCCACACACGTTGCTGTAGGACCGACCTCATCTCACGCCCAGTGCTGTAGAATGAGTCAATGGAGGCCAGTTTTGGCCGGCCTGTATGTCTCGGTGCTGGGGCTGCCTAGGGCCAGGGGTGGAAAAGACGGTTCCTTTTTGCATGTCTCTTTGGCTGGGGTAGCGGCGGATCTCGAGTGAGGTGGTGTCAAGGTCTTGGATGCCGGGGCGGCGGCCCTGGAGATGGTTGTGTGGTTCTGTTGGGCAGAGGTCATGGCTTGGTGCTGCTTGGTGGCCATGGCCGTGTGGGCGGCGTGGTAGCCGGGGTGTGGCGTTCGGTGGCGGTGAGTGTTGGTTGGGGTGAAAATCTGTTCTATCTTCGGACGGACCGGCGGCGGCGAAGCTCATTCCCTTCTTGAAGGCATCGTCGTGGCTCTCATCGCTCGTCATGCTGCTCTAGGGGAAAGTCTGATCCTCGGATCGGGCGGTGGCGACGCTCCGGTGTCGTACCCTTCCTGAAGGCGCCGCCTTGGAGCACACGGTTCGTCGTATGTGGCCTTATCTCTACGCGATGGCGTTAGTGCTACGGGTGATGTTGCTGCAATCAGCACCTTTGTATCTTGCCTTGGGTGTGTGCATTTGGTGTGTTGGTCAACATTTGTATCGGATGTTGTTGATCGTTGCTTTATATATAAAGCGGGGCGAAAGCCTTTTTTGGTAACTATAGATAAGAGACAGTTTATGAAGTTATTGTCATGGCGGGAAGGGTTACAATTAATTAGCATGAGTTGAGCACCAGAGAAAAGTTGGAACCATGTATTTGGCTAAGTTTTAGAGCGTGGATACATCAAAATCCTAATATATCCTAGTGTTTTGTCATTGGGGTGAATCATAGGCCTCACTGGAAAAAGCATAGGCCTTAGTGATATTTTAAGTTCTCTCACATCAATGAATCCAAATACCAAATATGAATCAGTAAATTTCTATTAAAAGAGCGAGAAATTCACCAAGCACATGTGTATCACCACACACCATAGAAAAATTGGCTCTAGGAAGGGAGCGTGGAGAGTATGCTGGATTCGAATTCATGGACGATTAGGGAACAAACTTGGTGAAACTGCAACATTCCTGTGGGGAATAGGAGACTTTAAATACGGGAAATATTAAGAAATATTCTCGAAAAAAATATAGCACTAGAAGAATTACAAACACCATGATCAATGGCGTGGGAAAGAATTTGAGAAACAGTCTCAATATGAATGCATGAGATGCCCCACCTCTATGCCTCATCGGGTGCTTTCATGCAGGATTCAGCTTCCACATCTTGGGATTCCTTGTATTTTCATTTATATAAATAATAAGTACAATATTTACAAAAGAGACATGCAAAACTACAAAATCATTCCATTTTCCAATTCTTGCTCTTAGGATCATATTCCTAAATAAGAATCTATAATACTTTCATGTCAACATCATAGATGTGCATCTCTCCATGCTTGCAAAGTTTTCAAATTCTTGGACTTGATCATGTGTTCAACCATGGAAATATATTCATTGAGTCTGAAGTTTAAACAATTAACACTTTGAACTACTCTCCTGAATATTTTTCACATTCCTTTGATTGCGAATATTCCAGCAGCCCACAATGAGAACATCCATTGCAAATTTTCTTGGAACTTTTTGATGTGCTAGAATTGTTTCATCAAAAATTGAAATGCCTCTCTCCTTTCTTGGAATTAAGCTCCTCCAACTACAAAAACACACAGAATATAGGCCAAAAGAAAATCTTATGTCCTAGTATGTTTGAATTCTTCCCAACCCATTTGGATAAAATCCATCTGAATAGGGCATGTATTGCTGGAAATATGCCCTAGAGGCAATAAATAAAGTGTTTATTATTATATTTCCTCGTTCATGATAATCTTTTATTATCCATTATATAATTTTATTGATTGGAAACACATTACATGTGTGGGTAAATAGACAACACTTTGTCCCTAGTATGCCTCTAGTGAACTAGCTCGTTGGTCAAAGATGGTCAAGGTTTCCTAGCCATTGACATGTGATGTCATTTGATAATGGGATCACATCATTAGGAGAATGATGTGATGGACAAGACCCAAACTACAAACATAGCATATGATCGTGTCAGTTTATTGCTACTGTTTTCTGCATGTCAAGTATATGTTTCTATGACCATGAGATCATGCAACTCACGGACACCAGAAGAGTGCCTTGTGTGTATCAAACGTCGCAACGTGACTGGGTGACTATAAAGGTGCTCTACATGTATCTTCGAGGGTGTCTGTTGGGTTGGCATGGATCAAGACAGGGATTTGTTACTCCGTGTGACGGAGAGGTATCTCAGGGCCCACTCGGTAATACAACATCACAATAAGCCTTGCAAGCAATGTGACTAAGTGTTAGTCACGGGATCTTGTATTACGGAACGAGTAAAGAGACTTGATGGTAATGAGGTTGAACTAGGTATGGAGATACCGACGATCGAATCTCAGGCAAGTAACATACCGAAGAACAAAGGGAACATCATACGGGATTAACTAAATCCTTGACATAGAGGTTCGACCGATAAAGATCTTCGTAGAATATGCAGGAACCAATATGGGAATCTAGGTCCCGCTATTGGTCATTGACCGTAGAGATGTCTCGGTCATGTCTACATAGTTCTCGAACCCGCAGGGTCTGCACACTTAAGGTTTGGTGACGTTTCGGTAGTATAGAGTTATGCATGGTGGTGACCGAAGGTTGTTCGGAGTACCGGATGAGATCCCGGACGTCACGAGGATCTTCGGAATGGTCTGGAGGTAAAGATTCACATATAGGAAGTCCTGGTTTGGTCGTCGGAAAAGTTTCGGGCTCATCGGTAGTGTATCGGGAGTGCCGGTAGTGTACCGGGAGACCACCGGGAGGGGTATTTCGACCCAAGAGGCTTCATGGGCTGTGGGAGAGTGAATACCAGCCCTTTGTGGGATGGTGGAAGTCCCACACAAGGCCCATGCGGCTAGGGAAAGAAAAGCCCAAAGGGAAAAGTGGAAAAAAGGCAAAAGGGGGAGGAATCCTAGTCCTACTAGGATTGGAGGAGTCCTCCTCTCCTCCCCGCTTCGGACGAACCAAAGGAGGCTTGGCCCTTGCGCCAAGGCCTCTCCTCCCTCCCTCCTATATATACTGGTGGTTTTAGGGTTTTTGCACTAGATTTTCAGCCACGTGCTACCCGTTCCTCCAGTGCATAGTTTCTCCTCTAGATCAGATTTCTGCAGTGCTTAGGCGAAGCCCTGCCGGAATAGCTCCACCACCATCTCCGGAGCGTTGTCATGCTGTCAGAGAACTCTTCTACCTCTCCACTCCCTCTTGCTGGATCAAGAAGGCGGAGACCGTCATCAAGTTGTACGTGTGTTGAACGTGGAGGTGCCATCCGTTTGGTGCTTGATCGGGACGAATCGTGATTGGATCGCGGGATGCTCGGCGATTTGGATTGCGAAGACGTTCGACTACACCAACCGCGTTTCTTAACGCTTCCCGCTTAGCGATCTACAAGGGTATGTAGATCCACTCTCCCTCTCGTAGATGCTCATCACCATGGATAGGTCTTGCGTGAACGTAGGATTTTTTTTGTTTCCCATGCGACATTCCTCAACAGTGGTATCAGAGCTAGGTCTATGTGTAGATGAGATATCGAGTAGAACACAAAGAGTTTGTGGGCGTTGATGCTTAGATTGCTTCCTCCCTTGGTCGTGTTTTGGTTCAGCAGTATTGTGGGATGAAGCGGCCCGGACCAACATTACTCGTATGCTTACGAGAGACCGGTTCCCTCAACTGCAACTTGTTGCTAAGATGGCTAGCGGGTGTCAGTTTCTCCTACTTTAGGTTGATCGGATTCGACAAAGGCGGTCCTTGAGAAGGTTGAAAAGCAACTAATGTATCACCGTTGTGGTTTATGCGTAGGTGAGAATTGTTCTTGCTAGATACCTGTAGCATCCACATAAAACATGCAACAACAATTAGAGGACGTCTAACTTGTTTTTGCAGGGTATGTTGTGATGTGATATGGCCAATTACATGATGTGATATATGTGATGTATGAGATGATCATGTGTTGTATAGAATATCACGACTTGCATGTCGATGAGTACGGCAACCGGCAAGAGCCATAGGGTTGTCTTTAATTATAGTATGACCTGCGTGTCAATCATTAAGCACTATGTAATGCTTTACTTTATCGTTAAACGGTAGCAATAGTAGTACAATCATGATGGGCGCGACAACCCCGATGGCGACACGTTGATGGAGATCAAGAAGATGGAGATCATGGTGTTGTGCCGGTGACGATGGGGATCATGCTAGTGCTTTCAAGATGGAGATCAAAAGAACAAGTTCATGGCCATATCATGTCACTTATGATTTGCATGTGATGTTAATCCTTTTATGCACCTTGTTTTTCTTAGGACGATGGTAGCATTATAAGGTGATCCCTCACTTAAAATTCAATATGAATTGTGTTCTCCCCGAGTGTGCACCGTTGCGAAAGTTCGTCATGTCGAGACACCACGTGATGATCGGGTGTGATAGACTCTACGTTCACATACAACGGGTGCTAGACAGTGTTGCACATACAGAACACTCGGGTTAAACTTGACGAGCCTAGCATGTAGAGACATGGCCTCGGAACATAAGAGACCGAAAGGTCAAACATGAGTCATATAGTAGATATGATCAACATGATGATGTTCACCATTGAAACCACCTCAACTCACGTGATGATCGGACATGAGTTGGTGGATTTGGATCATGTGACACTCAGATGACCTGAGGGATGTCAATCTGAGTGGGAGCTTTAGTAATTTGATTAACTAAAACTAATTATCTTGAACAATAGTCTAAGTAACCTTTGCATATTTATGTTCTAGATCAATGGCTCGCGCAGTAGCACCCCTGAATTTTAATGCGTTCCTAGAGAAAGCTAAGTTGAAAGATGATGGAAGTAACTTTGTTGACTGGGCCCGTAATCTGAGGATTATCCTCATGGCTTCCCAGTAATCATATGTCCTTAATGCACCGCTTGGTGACCAACCAGAAGACATGTCATCCGAAGACGTTAAGAACGCTTGGGAGGCACGTTCTGGAGATTACTCAATAGTTCAGTGTGCAATATTGTATGGCTTAGAACCGGGATTTCAAAGATGTTTTGAACGTCATGGAGCATATGAGATGTTCCAAGAGTTGAAGTTTATCTTTCAGAAGAATGCCCGAATCGATAGGTATGAGACCTCCGATAAGTTCTATGCTTGCAAGATGGAGGAGAACGGGTCTATCAGTGAACATATACTTAGAATGTCTGGGTATTCGACTCGTCTAGTGGAGTTGGGAATTGCCCTTCCGCCAGAGGCGATCACTGACAGAGTTCTTCAATCATTGCCACCTAGTTACAAGAGCTTTGTGATGAACTATAACATGCACGGGATGAACTAGTCAGTCGTCGAGCTGTTTGCGATGATAAAAGTCACTGAGTTTGAAATCCAGAAAGAACATCAAGTGTTGATGGTCAATAAAACCACTAGTTTCAATAAGAATGTCAAGGGCAAGGGCAAGAAGGGTAAAACCAAGAAGGATGGCAAAGCAGTTGCTACTCCTGTAAAGAAGCCCAAGCATGGACCCAAGCTAGAAACTGAGTGCTTTCATTGCAAGGGAACTGGTGACTGGAAGCAGAATTGCCCCAAGTACCTGGCTGACAAGAAGGCGGCCAACGACAAACAAGGTATATATGATATACATGTATTGATGTGTACCTTACTAGCTCTCATTGTAGTGCCTGGGTATTTGATACCGGTTCGGTTGCTCACATTTGCAACTCAAAACAGGAACTACGGAATAGACGAAGGCTGACAAAGGATGAAGTGACGATGCGCATGGGAAATGGTTCCAAGGTTGATGTGATAGCCGTCGGCACGCTCTCTCTTCGATTACCATCGGGATTAGTGATGAACCTGAATAATTGTTATTTAGTGCGTGCGTTAAGCATGAACATTATATCTGGATCTTGTTTATTGCAAGACGGTTACTCATTTAAATCAGAGAATAAAGGTTGTTCTATTTATATGAGTAATAGCTTTTATGGTCATGCACCCAATGTGAGGGGTTTATTCATATTGAATCTTGATAGTGATGATACACATGTTCATAACATTGATGCCAAAAGATCTAGAGTTGATAATGATAGTATCACTTTCTTGTGGCACTGCCGTTTAGGTCATATTAGTGTAAAACGCATGAGGAAGCTCCATGCTGATGGACTTTTGGAGTCACTTGATTTTGAATCACTTGACACATGTGAACCATGCCTCATGGGCAAGATGACTAAAACGTTCTTCTCTGGAACAATGGAACGGGCACGTGACTTATTGGAAATAATACATACTGATGTGTGCGGTCCAATGAATGTTACATCGCGTGGTGGATATCGTTATTTTCTCACCTTCACTGATGACTTAAGTAGATATGGGTATATTTACTTAATGAAACACAAGTCTGAAACGTTTGAAAAGTTCAAGCAATTTCAGAGTGAAGTTGAGAATCATCGTGACAAGAAGATTAAATTCCTGCGATCTGATCGAGGAGGTGAATATCTGAGTTATGAGTTTAGTAGTCACTTAATACAGTGTGGAATTGTTTCACAGTTGACACCGCGTGGAACACCATAGCGTAATGGTGTGTCCGAACATCGTAACGAACCTTATTAGATATGGTGCGTTCTATGACATCTCTTGCTGATTTGCCACTATCGTTTTGGGGTTATGCATTAGAGATAGCTGCATTCACTTTAAATAGGGCACCATCAAAATCCGTTGAGACGACGCCATATGAGCTATGGTTTGGCAAGAGGCCAAACTTGTCGTTTCTTAAAGTTTGGGGATGTGATGCTTATGTCAAAAAGCTTCAACCTGCAAAGCTGGAACCCAAAGCGGAGAAATGTGTCTTCATAGGATACCCCGAAAGAGACAGTCGGGTATACCTTCTATCTCAGATCCGAAGGCAAAGTGTTTGTCGCTAAGAATGGAACATTTTTTGAGAAAGAGTTTCTCTCGAAAGAATTGAGTGGGAGAAAAATAGAGCTTGATGAGGTTATTGAACCTTTACTTCAACCAGAAAGTAGCGCAGCGCAGAAAGATGTTTCTATGGAACCTACAACGGTTGAAGAGGAAGTTAATGATGATGATCATGAAGCTTTGGATCAAGCTGCTATTGAACCTCGTAGGTCGACAAGGCCGCGTACTACTCCTGAGTGGTACGACAACCCTGTCTTGGAGGTCATGTTGTTGGAAAACAATGAACCTACGAGCTATGAAGGAGCGGTGATGGGCCCGGATTCCGAGAAATGGTTAGAGGCCATGAAATACGAGATGGGATCCATGTATGAAAACAAAGTATGGACTTTGGAAGTATTACCTGAAGGGCGAAAGGCCATTCAGAATAAATGGATCTTTAAGAAGAAGATAGACGCGGACGGTAATGTCACCGTCTATAAAGCTCGACTTGTGGCAAAGGGTTTTTCACAAGTTCAAGGAGTTGACTACGATGAGACTTTCTCACCCGTAGCGATGCTTAAGTCTGTCAGAATCATGTTGGCAATAGCTGCTTATTTCGACTATGAAATTTGGCAGATGGATGTCAAAACAACGTTCCTCAATGGTTTCCTTGAGGAAGAGTTGTATATGATGCAACCAGAAGGTTTTGTCGATCCAGGGAATGCTGACAAAGTTTGCAAACTCCAGCGATCCATTTATGGGCTGGTGCAAGCATCTCGGAGTTGGAATAAGCGTTTTGATGAGATGATCAAAGCGTTTGAGTTTATACAAGTTTATGGAGAAGCTTGTATTTACAAGAAAGTGAGTGGGAGCTCTATAGCGTTTCTAATATTATATGTGGATGACGTATTGCTGATTGGAAACAATATAGAAATGCTGGAAAGCGTGAAGGAATATTCGAACAGGAGTTTTTTCAATGAAGGACCTAGGAGAAGCTGCTTTCATATTAGGCATTAAGATCTATAGAGATAGATCGAGACGCTTAATAGCACTTTCACAGAGCACATACCTTGATAAAGTTTTGAAGAAGTTCAAAATGGATCAGTCCAAGAAGGGGTTCTTGCCTGTGTTACAAGGTGTGAAGTTGACTAAGACTCAATGCCCAGTGACTGCAGAAGATAGAGAAAAGATGAGTGTCATCCCCTATGCTTCAGCCATAGGCTCTATCATGTATGCAATGTTGTGCACAAGACTCGATGTCAGCCTTGCCATAAGTATGGACGAAAGGTTTCAAAGTGATCCTGGAATGGAGCACTGGGCAACGGTCAAGAATATCCTTAAGTACCTGAAAAGGACGAAGGAAATGTTTCTCGTTTATGGAGGTGATGAAGAGCTCGTCGTAAAGGGTTACATCGATGCAAGCTTTGACACTGATCCAGATGACTCTAAGTCACAAACTGGATCTGAATGTTGCAGACCCATTGACTAAACCTCTTCCAAGGGCTAAACCTGATCAACACCAGAACTGCATGGGTGTTCGATTCATTAAAATGTATATCACATAGTGATGTGAACTAGATTATTGACTCTAGTTCAAGTGGGAGACTGTTGGAAATATGCCCTAGAGGCAATAAATAAAGTGTTTATTATTATATTTCCTTGTTCATGATAATCCTTTATTATCCATGCTATAATTGTATTGATTGGAAACACATTACATGTGTGGGTAAATAGACAACACTTTGTCCCTAGTATGCCTCTAGTGAATTAGCTCGTTGGTCAAAGATGGTCAAGGTTTCGTAGCCATTGACATGTGATGTCATTTGATGGACAAGACCCAAACTACAAACGTAGCATATGATTGTATCAGTTTATTGCTACTGTTTTCTGCATGTCAAGTATATGTTTCTATGACCATGAGATCATGCAACTCACGGACACCAGAAGAGTGCCTTGTGTGTATCAAACATCGCAATGTAATTGGGTGACTATAAAGGTGCTCTACAGGTATCTTCGAGGGTGTCTGTTGGGTTGGCATGGATCAAGACTAGGATTTGTTACTCCGTGTGGTGGAGAGGTATCTCAGGGCCCACTCGGTAATACAACATCACAATAAGCCTTGAAAGCAATGTGACTAAGTGTTAGTCACGGGATCTTGTATTACGGAATGAGTAAAGAGACTTGCCGGTAACGAGGTTGAACTAGGCATGGAGATACGGACGATCGAATCTCGAGCAAGTAACATGCCGAAGAACAAATGGAACATCATACGGGATTAACTAAATCCTTGACATAGAGGTTCGACCGAGAAAGATCTTTGTAGAATATGTAGGAACCAATATGGGCATCCAGGTCCCGCTATTGGTTATTGACCGTAGAGATGTCTCGGTCATGTCTACATAGTTCTCGAACCCGCAGGATCTGCACACATAAGGTTTGGTGATGTTTTGGTAGTATAGAGTTATGCATGGTGGTGACCGAAGGTTGTTCAGAGTCCTGGATGAGATCCCGGGCGTCACGAGGAGCTCCGAAATGGTTCGGAGGTAAATATTCATATATAGGAAGTCCTGTTTTGCTCGTCGGAAAAGTTTCGGGCTCATCGGTAGTGTACCGGGAGTGCCGGTAGTGTATCGGGAGACCACCGGGAGGGGTATTTCGACCCAAGAGGCTTCATGGGCTGTGGGAGAGTGAATAACAGCCCTTTGTGGGCTGGTAGAAGTCCCACACAAGGCCCATGCGGCTAGGGAAAGAAAATCCCAAAGGGAAAAGTGGAAAAAGGCAAAAGGGGGGAGGAATCCTAGTCCTACTAGGATTAGAGGAGGAGTCCTCCTCTCCTCCCCACTTCGTCCGAAACAAAGGAGGCTTGGCCCTGGCACCAAGGCCTCTCCTCCCTCCCTCCTGTATATACTGGTGGTTTTAGGGTTTTTGCACTAGATTTTCAGCCACGTGCTACCTGTTCCTCCAGTGCATAGTTTCTCCTCTAGATCGGATTTTTGAAGTGCTTAGGCGAAGCCCTGCCGGAATAGCTCCACCACCATCGCCGGAGCGCTGTCACGCTGCCGGAGAACTCTTCTACCTCTCCACTCCCTCTTGCTGGATCAAGAAGGTGGAGATCATCATCAAGCTGTATGTGTCCTGAACGCGGAGGTGCCGTCCGTTCGGTGCTTGATCAGGACGGATCGTGATTGGATCGCGGGACGCTCGGCGATTTGGATCACGAAGACGTTCGACTACACCAACCGCGTTTCTTAACGCTTCCCATTTAGCGATCTACAAGGGTATGTAGATCCACTCTCCCTCTCGTAGATGCTCATCACCATGGATTGGTCTTGCATGAACGTAGGAAATTTTTTGTTTCCCGTGCGACGTTCCCCAACATGTGCCTCCCATATGCACTGAGGCAATTATACATTTTGATTGATGAATGTTCATTGTTTTATCCATGACATTTCCATTTATCTTGTGCTTGAGGATTGATGTGTTGCAAGATCAAGGTTCAGAGTTCATATATTGATCAAAAGCTTGAGATGATATAGGTGTATGAAAGTGTAAGACCGAATCCTCATAATTTAACCAACTTGCAATACATTGTCTCTCATCAATGGCAAAAGAGTGAAGCTGCAATTTCTGGATTAAGGGCTGATCTCACGAAGTATCATACCAAATAAGAGTAGACAATCCATTCCCAGCTTTACATCCCATTGAATTTGAATGGGAATAAAAGTTTAAGATGACCTTTCCACCAGGGCGTACTACAATCACCGAGCACGTGCAACACCCATCAACTCATTTCTTCACATCAAAGCTACCATCACTGCTAATCTTCACACAACACACGTCTTGATAAACTTATACAATGCAGATTCGACAGCATGGACGCCTCCCAGCTCATGGAACGAGGCACAATAATCTTCGATCCCTCCTTTTGCGCCATAGCAAGGATTGCATCATCCAAAAAATATCACTTATCAATCAGATATCTCGGCCACCATTCCTCAGTTTAAGTCATTGGTCGATAGCAATTCAAGAATAAATTTAAATTTGTAATAAAAGTGCCAGATGTTGAACATGTTTTTAAAATTCATCGATTCCAAATTCAAAAATACTCCTGGAAGTGTCCTTCATCTCAAGCTTTCTTCTCTCCTTGAGCTTGACCTTCATCGCCACATGTTCTCCCAATTGGGTTACGCCATGAGCTTCATCCAACAATGAAGCAATGTGAAGGGCTTGCCCTCTGTCCTATAGTACATCGTGGTTGCGTGTTTGGGCTATACAATGACTATTGGGGAACGTTGCATGGGAAACAAAAAAAATCCTACGCACACGCCAGATCTATCCATGGCAATGAGCATCTACAAGAGGGAGAGTGGATCTAGATACCCTTGTAGATCGCTAAGCGGGAAGCGTTAAGAAACGCGGTTGATGTAGTCAAACGTCTTCGCGATCCAAATAGTCGAGTGTCCCGCGATCCCATCACGATCCATCTCACGATCCAATCACGATCCGTCCCGTGATCCCATCATGATCTGTCTCACGATCTTGATTACGGTCCTTTCGATCTAGTGCCGAACGGACGGCACCTCCGTGTTCAGCACACATACATCTTGATGACGATATCCGCCTTCTTGATCCGGCAAGAGGGAGCGGAGAGGTAGGTGAGTTCTCCGGCAGCACGAAGGCGTTGCAGCGATGGTGGTGGACCTATTCCAGCAGGGCTTCGCCTAAGCACCGCTGAAACTAATCTAGAGGAGAAACTACGATCTAGAGAAGAGGGCAACACGTGGCTGTTTTTCTGTGTCTCAAAACCCTCAAAACCTCTAGTATATATAGGAGGAGGGAGGGAGGAGGCTTGGCGCACAAAAGGACAGCCCTTGTCCTTGCGCAAGGAGGAGAGGAGGAGTCCTCCTCCAATCCTAGTAGGACCAGGACTCCTCCTTCCCACTTGGAAACTCTTTCCACCTTGGCTTTTTTTCCTTCTCCTTCCATTCCAGTCGCATGGGCCTCTTGTGGTACTTAGGCCAGCCCACTAAGGGCTGGTATACCTCTTCCCACAGCCCATATAGCCTCTTGGGTCGAAATACCCCTCCCGATGGTCCCCTGGCACCCTCCCGGCATTCCCGGTACACTACCGATGAGCCCGAAACTTTTTCGGTGACCAAAACAGGACTTCCTATATATCAATCTTTACCTCCGCACCATTCTGAAGCTCCTCGTGATGTCCGAGATCTCATTCGGGACTCCGAACAACCTTCGATCACCACCATACTTAACTCTATACTACCGAAACGTCACCGGACCTTAAGTGTGCAGACCCTGCGGGTTCGAGAACTATGTAGACATGACCGAAACACCTCTAAGGTCAATAACCAATAGTGGGACCTGGATGACCATATTGGTTCCCACATATACTACGAAGATCTTTATCGGTCAAACCTATATGTCAAGGATTCAGTTAATCCCGTATGTTGTTCCCTTTGTTCTTCGGTATGTTACTTGCCCGAGATTCGATCGTCGGCATCTCCATACCTAGTTCAACCTCATTACCGGTAAGTCTCTTTACTCGTTCTATAATACAAGATCTCGTGGCTAACACTTAGTCACATTGCTTGCAAGGCTTATTGTGATGTTGTATTACCGAGTGGGCCCTGAGATACCTCTCCGTCACACGGAGTAACAAATCCCAGTATTGATCCATGCCAACCCAATAGACACCCTCGGAGATACCTGTAGAGCACCTTTATAGTCACCCAGTTATGTTGCGACGTTTGATACACACAAGGTACTCCTCCGGTGTCAGTGAGTTGCATGATCTCATGGTCATAGGAACAGATACTTGACATGCAGAAAACTGTAGCAATAAACTGACACGGTCATATGCTACGTTTATAGTTTGGGTCTTGTCCATCACATCATTCTCCTAATGATGTGATCCCATTATCAAATGACATCTCATGTCCATGGCTAGGAAACCTTGACCATATTTGATCAGCGAGCTAGTCTATTAGAGGCATACTAGGGACATGGTGTTGTCTATGTATCCACACATGTATGTGAGTTTCCGATCAATACAATTATAGCATGGATAATAAACGATTATCATGAACAAGGAAATATGATAATTAACAATTTATTATTGCCTCTAGGGCATATTTCCAACAGTCTCCCACTTGCACTAGAGTCAATAATCTAGTTCACAGCACCATGTGATTCGCATTGTTATGAATCTAACACCCAATGAGTTCTGGGGCTCGATCATGCTTTGCATGTGAGAGAGGTATTTTAGTCAACGGGTCTGCGACATTCAGATCCGTCTGTACTTTGCAAATCTCTATGTCATACTGTAGACACTGCTACCACACTCCACTTGGCGCTATTCCAAATGGCTGCTCCATTATACATATTCGGATTGCTACTAAGAGTCATCCGGATTGGTATTAAAGCTTGTATCGACGTAACTCTTTACGACGAACTCTTTATCACCTCCATAATCGAGAAACCTTTCCTTAGTCCTTTAGTTACTAAGGATAATCTTTACTGCTATCTAGTGATCCACTCCTAGATCACTCTTGTACCCCTTGAGGGACTCATGGCAAGGCACACACAGGTGCGGTACATAACATGGCATACTATACAGATCCTATAGATAAGGCATAGGGGACGACCTTCGTCCTTTCTCTTTCTTCTGCCGTGGTCGAGCTTTGAGTCTCACTCAACTCCACACCTCACAAATCAGGCAAGAACTCCTTCTTTGACTGATCCATTTTGAACTCTTTCAAAATCTTGTCTAGGTATGTACTTATTGAAAGTCTCATCAAGCATCTTGATATATCTCTATAGATATTGATGCCCAACAATTAAGTAGCTTTATCCAGGTCTTCCTTTGAGAAACTCTTTTCAAACAACCCTTTATGTTTTCCGGAAATTCTACATTAGTTCCAATCAATAATATGTCATCCACATATACTTATCAGAAACTCTATAGTGCTCCCCCTCACTTTATTGTAAATACAAGTTTCTCATAAACTTTGTATAGACTCAAAAACTTTGATCACCTCATCAAAGCGTATATTCCAACTCCGAGATGCTTGCTCCAGCCCATAGAAGGTTTGCTGGAGCTCGCACATCTTTTAGCATCGGTAGGAATGACAAAACCTTCGGATTGTATCACATACAAGCTTTCCTCAAGTAAACCGTTAAGGAAACGATGTTTTGACATCGATCAGCCAGACTTCATAATTGAAAAATACAGCAACTGCTAACATAATTCCAATAGACTTTAGCATCGCTATGAGTGAGAAAGTCTCATCACAGTCAACTCATTGGACTTGTCAGAAACTTCTTTGCGACAAGTTGAGCTTTATAAATGATGGCATTTACCATAAACGTCTATCTTCATCTTAAAGGTCCATTTGTACTCGACGACCTGCCGTCCAATGAGCAAGTCTACCAAAGTCTATACTTGGTTTTCATACATGGATCCTTTCTTGGATTTCATGGCCTTTAACCATTTGTCGGAATCCGAGCCCATCATCGCTTCTCCATAGCTCGTAGGTTCATCGTTGTCCAACAACATGACCTCCAAGACAGGGTTGTCGTACCACTCAGGATTAGTACGCGTCCTTGTCGACCTACGAGGTTCGATAGTAACTTGATCCGAAGCTTCATGATCATCATCATTAACTTCCTCTTCAACTCACGTAGGCTCCACAGAACATCTTTCTGTGCTGCGCTACTCTCTGGTTGAACAAAGGTTCAATAACCTCATCAAGTTATATGTTCCTCCCACTCAATTCTTTTGAGAGAAACTCTTTCTCGAGGAAGGACCCGTTTTAACAACAAACACTTTTTGCTCAGATCTGAGATAGAAGGTATACCCAACTATTCTTAGGGTATTCGATGAAGATGCATTTGTCCGCTTTGGGTTCGAGCTCATTAGGTGAAAACATTTTTTCACATAAGCGTCGCAACCCCAAACATTAAGAAATGATAGCTTGGGTTTCTATCAAACCATAATTCATACGATGTCATCTCAACGGATTTAGATGGTGTGCTATTTAAAGTGAATGTAGTTGTCTCTAATGCATAACCCCAAAACGATAGTGGCAAAATGATAAGAGACATCATAGTATGCACCATATCCAATAGAGCATGACTATGACGTTCGAACACACCATCACACTCCAGTTTTCCAGGTGGCGTGAGTTGTGAAACAACTTTCGCATTGTCTAAAGTTGTATGCCAAACTCATAACTCAGATATTCACCTCCACGATCATATCGCAGACATTTTTATCTTCTTGTCACGATGATCTTAAACTTCACTCTGAATTTGCTTGAACTTTTCAAACGATCCAAACTTGTGTTTCATTGAGTAAATATACACTATTATGTACTCAAATCATCAGTGAAGGTAAGAAAATAATGATATCCACCACATGCTACAAGACTCATTGGATTGCATGTATCATTTCCAATAAATCACTTGCCCTCTCCATCAAACCAGAAAACGGGGTCCTTAGTCATCTTGCCCAAGAGGCACGGTTCACATGTCTCAACCGATTCGAAATCGAATGAGTCCAGAGATCCATCAGCATGGAGTTTCTTCATGAGATTTATACCAATATGACATTTAGCGGCAGTACCACAAGTATGTGGTACTATCATTATTAACTTGTATCTTTTGGCATCAATGTTATGAACATGTGTATTACTACGATCAAGTTTCGACAAACCATTCTCACTGGGTGCATGACCATTGAAGGTATTATTCATGTAAACAGAATAACCATTATTCTATAACTTAAATGAATAACCGTGTTGCAATAAATACGATCTAATCATGTTCATGCTTAACGCAAACACCAAATAACATTTAGGTTTGTCACTAATCCCGAAGGTAGAGAGAGCATGCGATGTTGATCACATCAACCTTGGAAACATTTACAACACACATCGTCACCTCACACTTAGCTATTCTCCGTTTATTTCATAGATTTTACTTCGAGTTACTAACATTTAGCAACCGAACCGGTATCCAATACCCAGGTGCTACTAGGAGTACTAGCAAGGTACCCATCAATAACATGTATATCAAATATACTTCTGTCGACGTTGCCAGCCTTCTTATCTACCAAGTATCTAGGGTTGTTCCGCTTCAGCGACCGTCTCCTCATAATATAAGCACTTAGTCTCGGGTTTGGGTTCAACTTTGGGTTGCTTCACTCGAGCAGCAACTGACTTGCCATCCATGAAGTTTCCCTCCTTGCCCTTGCCCTTCTCGAAACTAGTGGTTTTACTAACCATCAACACTTGATGCTCTTTCTTGATTTCTACCTTTGCGGTGTCAAACATCGCGAACAGCTCGAGGATCATCATTTCCATCCCTGGCATAATTATAGTTCATCACAAAGTTCTAGTAGCTTAGTGATAGTGACTTAGAACTCTATATCAATCACTATCTTCTCTGGAAGTTCAACTCCCACTCGATTCAAGCGATTGTAGCACCCATACAATCTGAGCACATGCTCAATGATTGAGCTATTATCCTTCATCTTGCAGGCAAAGAATCTTGTTGGAGATCTCATATCTCACAACACGGGCACGAGCCTGAGATCCCAATTTCAGCTCTTAGAACATCTCATATGTTCCGCGACGTTCAAAACATTTTGGAGCCTCAATTCTAAGTTGTAATGCATGACGCACTAAACTATCAAGTATTCATAGGAACGTGCCTGTCAAATGTTCACAACATCTACAGACAACGCTGGGGGGGGTGGCGCACTAAGCGGTGCATCAAGGACATAAGCCTTATGTGCAGCAATGAGGACAATCCTCGGATCACAGGCCCATTCCGCAATATTTCTACCATCATCTTTCAACTCTATTTCTATAGGAACATATAAAAATTCAAGGCAGCTATAGCGTGAGCTACAACATAATTTGCAAATACACTACTGACTATGTTCATGTTAATGAGTTCAATTAATCATATTACTTAAGAACTCCCACTCAAATTGACATCCCTCCAGTCATTCGAGTGATACATGATCCAAATTCACCAACTCAAGTCCGATCATCACGTGAGTTGAGGTTGTTTCAATGGTGAACATCATCATGTCGATCATATCTACTATATGACTCATGTTCGACCTTTCGGTCTCTTCTGTTCCGAGGCCATGTCTGTACATGCTAGGCTCGTCAAGTTTAACCTGAGTGTTCCGCATGTGCAACACTGGCTAGCACCCGTTGTATGTGAACGTAGAGTCTATCACACCCGATCATCACGTGGTGTCTCGACACGACGAACTTTCGCAACAGTGCATACTTGGGGAGAACACAATTTATCTTGAAATTTAAGTGAGGGATCACCTTATAATGCTACCATCGTCCTAAGCAAAACAAGGTGCATAAAAGGATTAACATCACATGCAAATCATAAGTGACATGATATGGCCATGAACTTGTGCTTTTGATCTCCATCTTGAAAGCACCGGCATGATCTCCATCGTCACCGGCATGACACCATGATCTCCATCGTCACCGGCATGACACCATGATCTCAATCATCTTGATCTCCATCAATGTGTCGCCATCGGGGTTGTCGCGCCCACCATGCTTCTACTACTATTTCTACCGCTTAGCGATAAAGTAAAGCATTACATAGCGCTTAATGATTGACACGCAGGTCATACAATAATTAAAGACAACCCTATGGCTCCTGTCAGTTGCCCTACTCATCGACATGCAAGTCGTGATATTCTATACAATACATGATCATCTCATACATCACATATATCTCATCATGTAATTGGCCATATCACATCACAACATACCCTGCAAAAACGAGTTAGACGTCCTCTAATTGTTGTCGCAAGTTTTACGTGGCTGCTATGGGTATCTAGCAAGAACAATTCTCACCTACGCAAAACCACAACTGTGATACATAAATTGCTTTTCAACCTTCTCAAGGACCACCTTTGTCGAATCGGATACAACTAAAGTAGGAGAAACAGACACCCGCCAGCCATCTTTGTGCAACGAAGTTACACGTCAGTCGATGGAACCAGTCTCTCGTAAGTGTACGGGTAAGGTTGATCCGGGCCGCTTCATCCCACAATACTGCTGAACCAAAACACGACCAAGGGAGGAAGCAATCTAAGCATCAACGCCCACAAACTCTTTGTGTTCTACTCGAGATCTCATCTACACATAGACCTAACTCATGATGCCACTATTGGGGAACATTGCATGGGAAACAAAAAAAATTCCTACTCACACGCCAGATCTATCCATGGTGATGAGCATCTACGAGAGGGAGAGTGAATCTACATACCCTTGTAGATCGCTAAGCGGGAAGCGTTAAGAAACGCGGTGGATGTAGTCGAACGTCTTCGCGATCCAAATCGCCGAGCATCCCACGATCCCATCACGATCCATCTCGCGATCTAATCATGATCCTTCCCACGATCCCATCATGATCCTCTCGCGATCTTGATCACGGTCCTTCCTATCTAGTGTCGAACGGACAGCACCTCCGCATTCAGCACACGTACAGCTCGATGATGATCTCCGCCTTCTTGATCCAGCAAGAGGAAGTGGAGAGGTAGATGAGTTCTCCGGCAGTGCGAAGGCTTTGCGGCGATGGTGGTGGACCTATTTCAGCAGGGCTTCACCTAAGCACTGCTTAAACCAATCTAGAGGAGAAATTACGATCTAGAGAAGAGGGCAACACGTGGTTGTTTTTCTATGTCTCAAAACCCTCAAAACCTCTAGTATATATAGGAGGAGGGAGGGAGGAGGCTTGGCGCACAAGGGTCCATCCCTTGGCCTTGCGCAAGGAGGAGAGGAGGAGTCCTCCTCCAATCCTAGTAGGACTAGGACTCCTCCTTCCCACTTGGAAACTCTTTCCACCTTGGCTTTTTTTCCTTCTCCTTCCACTCCAGCCGCATGAGCCTCTTGTGGGACTTACGCCAGCCCACTAAGGGCTGGTATACCTCTTCCCATGGCTCATGTAGCCTCTTGGATCGAAATACCCCTCCCGATGGTCCCCCGGCACCCTCCCGGCACTCCCGGTACACTACCGATGAGCCCGAAACTTTTCCGGTGACCAAAACAGGACTTCTTATATATCAATCTTTACCTATGGACTATTCCAGAGCTCCTCGTGATGTCCAAGATCTCATCCGGGACTCCGAAAAACCTTCGGTCACCACCATACATAACTCTATACTACCGAAACGTCACCGAACCTTAAGTATGCAGACCCTGCGGGTTCGAGAACTATGTAGACATGACCGAGACACCTCTACAGTCAATAAACAATAGCAAGACCTGGATGCCCATATTGGTTCCCACATATTCTACGAAGATCTTTATCGGTCGAACCTCCATGTCAAGGATTCAGTTAATCCCGTATGATGTTCCCTTTGTTCTTTGGTATGTTACTTGCTCGAGATTCGATCGTCGGCATCTCCATACCTAGTTCAACCTCGTTACCGGCAAGTCTCTTTACTCGTTCTGTAATACAAGATCCCGTGGCTAACACTTAGTCACATTGCTTGCAAGGCTTATTGTGATGTTGTATTACCTAGTGGGCCTTGAGATACCTCTCCGTCACACGGAGTAACAAATCCCAGTGTTGATCCATGCCAACCCAACAGACACCCTCGGAGATACCTGTAGATCACCTTTATAGTCACCTAGTTATGTTGCGATGTTTGATACACACAAGGTACTCCTCCGGTGTCAGTGAGTTCCATGATCTCATGGTCACAGGAACAGATACTTTGACATGCAGAAAACTGTAGCAATAAACTGACACGATCATATGCTACGTTTATAGTTTGGGTCTTGTCCATCACATCATACTCCTAATGATGTGATCCCGTTATCAAATGGCATCTCATGTCCATGGCTAGGAAACCTTGACCATCTTTGATCAACGAGCTAGGCTATTAGAGGCATACTAGGGACATGGTGTTGTCTATGTATCCACACATGTATCTGAGTTTCCGATCAATACAATTATAGCATGGATAATAAACGATTATCATGAACAAGGAAATATGATAATAACCAATTTATTATTGCCTCTAGGGCATATTTCCACAATGACATGATCATCAAGTTGCAACATTGAGTGAATCAATGAATTTACCAACACCTAGAGCAACAAGAAGCAGAACTTACGATCTCCTGGCCATCTTGTCTCCACTTGTGTAATCGCACTCCAAAACTTTATGACGAGTTTGAAATGATGTACCACCGATGGATTAGCGACTTCGCATTGCGATCATTGATCACATCCAAATTGTAGGCTTGAGTGCTTGTACTCATGGAACCAAAAATGCACATGTGGTCAAAATGTCAGCACCCATTTTCTTCATGCCTACAAACCCCGCGCTTGTGATCGCTCAACAATGCATCCCACCTCACTGATTAACCCACCATCATGATCGCTTCATGTTAAACAAGGAGAAAATAAAAAATCTCAATGCATTTGGTCGAACACTAGTCGGGCATGGTGTCCTCCGTGAACCGAGTTATAAGAGGGCGCATGATCAGTGGCGGAGCTACATCCTAGACCCGGGGAGGCTGGGCCCATGACATGGCAGGAGTAGCCTTCGTTGACTAGCAGAAATGGTACTTCTGGTCACTGTACATCATTGTAGCAACGAAGCAGGCTCAGGGGCCAGCACTACCTGCCCCATGCGAGGGGCCAGCACTACCTGCCCCATGCGCACGACACCTGGGCTATGGATGGATAAGGGGTGCAACGATGGCGCAGTATGAGGTGCCTGGTGGAGTAGCGGTGGTTCGGCTAGAACTAGGCGACAACCGGAGTAGTATAGAGAAGGTGGCGTTCTCGATGTGTGCAGATATAGAGCAAGGGGAGGGACAAAGTAGGGGAAAAGAGCTTCGGGAGGAGGGGTTTGTGTGTACCGGGTGTGTCCTACGTGACACTATCCGGACTCCCCCAAATCTCCACAGCTTTGTTTTCGATTCGACAGAGTAGTACAGATGCGGTGGCGTTCTTGATGTGTGCGGATACAGAGCAAGGGGAGGGACAGAGTAGGGGAAAAGAGCTTCGCGGGGGGCAGGGGGTGGGTGGGTGGGTGGGTGGGTGGGTTTGTGTGTACCAAATGTGTCCTACGTGACGGCTATCCAGACTCTCTCAAATCTTCACAGCTTTGTTTTTGTTTCGATAGAATTCGGATGCATGGACTGGTCAACGGATGTTTGATGGATAGCGTTGAAGGGATCGGTCAGGACTCCCCCAAATCTCCATAGCTTTGTTTTTGGTTCGGTAAAATTCGGATGCACGGACTGGGCAGCGGATTGTTTGATAAACGGGGTTGAAGGGATCGGTCAGCGGACGCCTGATGGATGGCATTGGAGATGCCCTCGTTGGCTTCCTCGACAACTTTCCCGGGACACACGTGTCGTTCTCAGATCATGGCCTCGTGTAGATCGAACCATCATTCAGTAGGTCAAACTCATTTGTATTAGAAAATACTTTGCCATGTGCACCAACTCTTGGCTGATCCTCCCAGCACTGAACAATCCCATCCGGAAAATATCTTGCCTTCACATGGAAGGCTCATGGAAGCTGCCTAACATGTGAATATACAAATCCGGTAGACTAAACTGCAGTGGTGTTTCTCATCTTGCGTTTGAACACACTAACAAGCCAATTACTAGTGTTTGGTGTACGTTATGGTCCAAGGCCGGTTCAGCCAATGCGACAACGCGAGGTCAAAATAAACACCCGCTCATTCTCAGATTACCTGCACGCGAACACAGCTCCACATCAAACGCTGAATAACAGAAACCGTCGCATACACAAGCAGTGACTAATTCGATGACTTGTGGAACAAAAAAAAAGGAAGATTTGCAGCATCAAAATGACTGTTCTGGAACTAGCACAAGAGATAGCAACGTCTTTACACGGGTTCTCGAGCTGTGTCACTTATTCGCTTCACAAAGGCAAAACAGAGTCCAGTTCACTGATTAGCTCAGATTTGATCCAAGATCACCTCAGCACCAGAAACCTTGAAGTCAGAAGGGGCTTTCTCAACGTTCAAAGCCTTGATCTTCCCATCGTCGACAAAGGCTGACCACCTAAAATGGCACAGGTCAAAAAACATTTTAATCAGTTACCAATAATACACCAGTCTATATCATCATGAACTAAGTACTTCCATCACCATTCTACTCATGAAAGGAAGAGGTTCGAACAGTGATGTGATGCTAAAAAATGGATATGCGGCACTCTTTAGCAACGAAGAGAAACATAACATCTCACCGCATGGTGGATCAGCATTTCAACAAAATTCTCACTGAGGAGAGGTCAAACAGCATGCTCATTTCCTTTTTTTTTGTGGGCATGCTGAAGCATGTTCCAGTTTGCCAGAACCAAACAAATGACTTACAGACCTAGGCACCTATCCATGTATGCAACTTGCTGACTTGTTCTATGTTTGCAACACTAACAGAATGCGTGAGCGTTGCTACGAAGCCATAAAAAAAGACAAGGTGTTACCACTGGCTTAGGAGATCATCAAAAGATGATGGTTCACAATTGAAAAGAGAAAGAAAATATAAGAAAGATCATCTTGCGGTCGTTGAAGAATCTTAAGCGACCATAGTAGATCCTTTGCAAGATTTATAGTGAGATAAAAAAATTGAATTTTGAGATAACAAGATGTAAGTTGAAGACACAAGACTGTGGATTAGGTAGGAGGACAACGTCTATCACCACATTGAAATTGCAATTTGTTCGCTCTCTTCCACTATGATATTAGAACTGGAAGAATTGGTTGGGAAGAGAAACTAAAATAAAGTCCATGATCTTGAGTTGGAGTCACATACTTATATTTATAATTTGCATTTCTATAAAAGTGTTATCCTTACGTTAGGGTAGCAGTGCAATTTTTTATTTGGGACAGGTACATTTGTTTATTTATGTCTCGAAGGTTGCTAGTCCCATATGTGCGCAGAATTGCATTTGTTTAGTTGTGTAGTCCCACATATGAACTCACCAACTTCAACTTCATCACTCCAGAAGTAGGAAAGATAATGTAGCTATAGCAAGTTATGTTCCAAAAAGTTGTGTAAGTGATTCACCTAAGGGAGTCCTGATTCGCGAGTAGTTATTTGTTTGGATTGGCAGCCATGCAAATTTTAATCGTTGGATTTTCGAGTCATGACAGTTCAAAAGTCTGGACAAGAGTAAATTAACAATTACTCAATGTCATGCTGAGATAATCCTATCATCAAACCATTCAAAATCCAGCATCTCCGCTAGATAAATGGGTGGTCACTAACTCACTAATGCCATCGAAACTAACAGAAACAAGAAGAAAAAAACGACAATCAATGCTACCTGACTCAAGACAAGCTACCAAATACTGAAAAATGTCTTCCAGAAATAGCTTAAAATCCTTCTGCAGCATGTATAGTTCTAAATTTAATTCCATAAGATCAAGCGCCAATATATCCAATTCTATAAAAAAAAGGCATAACTTATAAAACTACTGAACCACTAACCTAAAGCTCAGCAGTAAGAGGGGTTGCACTGCACGCCACATAAACTAAAGAAGAGTTCTAAGTAGCTGACATCATTTACATCATGGCTTAATTAATATTTAAGAATATTAGAAGAGTTGGCAAACGTATAATTACCTGTGGGAGCGGCGGCCAAGCAAAGCAGCAGAGAGATCTATTTCCAAATCCAAGCTTTTGTGGAAGCTCCCGTCAAGGTCACCATAAAACTCAATCTGACAATAGTATTCCAGAATTCCAGAATTACGGCAGATGGTTGAAATAAATGTCCGCATGATCTTGATTCTTGAAAATGTCTAACATAGCATCCAACCGCATGGGCTAGAAAACTCAGTACGTCTATGTGCAGTAATCACCTAGGCTGGTATGCATACAATTCTAACACATTTCTGACCCTCATTACCTTAAAATACAGATTGAAATCATTCAGCAGAACATATGAAAGTTAGACTAAAAAAAGACATGTGAGTTGAATTTGCACTCATAAAGTTGCTCGCAAGCAAACTAAAGCGCGGGGCTGGCCAAATAAGCAATAGAAAAAGGAGGGGAAAAATTAACACACAATGATTTTGCGCGCGACTGTTATGGATCATTTACTATGACTGTGACGGGGAGTAGGAAGGGTGTATGGTAACATCAAAAATGTGCTATGGAGGAAAACCATAACAGGTACTGCCAAACTTGAAGGAAGATAGTCCTATCTCATGACTCAGTTGACAATACTTTGATATGCAGTCATGCGCACTACAATAGCTGCATGTCATTGCATTATTCTGTGCTGAATCTAAATTGTATTCCATACAAAAATAGAGAGTAGTTACTCACTGCATCTTTTGCCTGTAATTTTTCCGCCCATCCATTGAGCACATAAGGATCATTTACAGCTACACAGATAACAGAGTCGATCCCTTTTGCTTTCAACTTATCAATGTTGTTCTTGTAACTAGGAACATGCGACTGCGAACATACTCCTGTGTATGCACCCTGAAATATATCACAAAGATAGCTGTTAACTATTGGGCAATAAATCATTTCAGGAGAGAGTGAGTCTACAATGCAGTAGTAGTTATCAATGAGATGGAAAAGGCAGAGCAAAGCACCATCATGGAGAAAGCTTACAATCCTAGTGGATGTAGTCAGAAATTGTTTAGGGATATAGAGTTATCAATGAATTTGAACGGTGGGCACTAAAATGACATTCAGCACAAAGCTCAAGCAGACTAATTCGCAGTCGAACAATAATGTATTAGCATTCATTTTTTCAGATCTAGCCAATGGCCTGCCTACCTACTCGCAGTTTCTCATATCATACTTCTAGTGCGAATGGAGCATGCAAGAACTCAATCCATAACCGCCTAATACTAATTCCGGACTAGTACCAACTAGTGTGAAAAATCCCCACTGAGACTCATTAGGGTTTCGAAACGGTCGAGCATACATGAATCCAAGCTAGCAGCATGAAGAGCATTGAGCTAGAGAGAGCTTACCGGCAGCCCGAAGATGACGACTTTCTTACCCTGCAAGAAAAGTAGACACAAAGAAACAGGAAGGGGTCAGACGACAGGGCGCGGTAGTGGCCGCGGGAGGAAACAGGGGGAGAGTATAGAGAGCGTAGTACATGGAAGATGTCCTTGAGAGGGGTGGTGGAGAACTTGGTGGCGACTCCCCCGTCCCAGGACCGCGCCTTCTGCAGCGAAACCCCGGGCGCCGCGGAGACGATGTCGGAGCCCACCGAGGCGAATCCCCTGGCCGCGGCCCAGAGCGCCGCCGCAGAGGAACCACCCGCCCTCCTCGCCAGTGCTGATGCCATCGCCCTTCTGCTCTGACCTCCGACTCGCTCAAGACGCCAAAAGCCACAGAAGATGGGTGTAGGTATTGTTGTCGTTGGATCGGGTTTCGCTGGCGAGCGGCGTTTGAGAGTTGAGACGGCCCACGGCTGGGCGCCGCGTGCTCACCTAAAACTAGGTAACAACATTTCTCTTTTTCTTTTAGACGGATTCCTGTAATTCGATTTTACTCTTCTAACCTACATCTTTTTCTAACCGACATCTAGCCGATCCTTAATAACCGCGTTGGAGGAGTAAAAATTATACTCGGTTGACCTTAGTCTCTTTACATTTATTCCGTCGCTCGATAACTGAGTAAAAGTCGTGCATCTTTTCCGTTGCCTCCTCCCTCCACTCCCGCGCCACACCTACGCCGACGCCGCCCCTCCCATACCCGCAGGCACCTGCCCGTCGTCTGCAACGTAGGCTCCGTCATCACTTGAATATGTGTCTCCCGTCCCGTCGCCGGCACAGAACCGATGGATTTGCAGCTACTACCGTTGTCGCCAAATTTGGAACTTTCGGCCTCCGGCGACCGCGCCTTGCCATGGATTGGCCGGAAACTGGACCGCACATCACCAACAATGCCTCCACGCCGCATGAAACTATCGGTTCCTCCTCTAGCCACTCGAATCTCTTCCATCAACGGTTCGCTGGCAAAGACAAGCCCGACTGTCGCCCAGGCTCGACGCCGGCCCAACGGCTTGTCGGCTCACCGTTACCGGTCATAAAGTGCGATGAGTGTCCGTTGCAGGTGGTGCATCGAGTTTCTACCACACCGGAACATCCCAGATGGGTGTTCTTCAAGTGCAAAAAATGTTGGAAATATGCCCTAGAGGCAATAATAAATTAGTTATTATCATATTTCTTTGTTCATGATAAATCGTTTATTATCCATGCTATAATTGTATTGATCGAAGACTTAGATGCATGTGTGGATACATAGACAAAACCATGTCCCTAGTATGCCTCTAATGGACTAGCTCATTGATCAAAGATGGTTAGGGTTTCCTAGCCATGGACATGAGATGTCATTTGATAACGGGATCACATCATTAGGAGAATGGTGTGATGGACAAGACCCAAACTACAAATGTAGCATATGATCGTGTCAGTTTATTGCTACTGTTTTCTGCATGTCAAGTATATGTTTCTATGACCATGAGATCATACAACTCACTGACATCGGAGGAGTGCCTTGTGTGTATCAAACGTCGCAACGTAACTGGGTGACTATAAAGGTACTCTATAGGTATCTCCGAAGGTGTCTATTGAGTTAGCATGGATCAAGACTGGGATTTGTTACTCCGTGTGATGGAGAGGTATCTCAGGGCCCACTCGGTAATATAACATCACAACAAGCCTTGCAAGCAATGTGACTAAGTGTTAGTCACGGGATCTTGTATTATGGAACGAGTAAATTGCCGGTAACGAGGTTGAACTAGGTATGGAGATACCGACGATCGAATCTCGGGCAAGTAACATACCGAAGAACAAAGGGAACATCATACGGGATTAACTAAATCCTTGACATAGAGGTTCGACCGATAAAGATCTTCGTAGAATATGTAGGAACTAATATGGGCATCCAGGTCCCGCTATTGGTTATTGACCGTAGAGGTGTCTCGGTCATGTCTACATAGTTCTCGAACCCGCAGGGTCTGCACACTTAAGGTTTGGTGACGTTTCGGTAGTATAGAGTTATGTATGGTGGTGACCGAAGGTTGTTCGGAGTCCCGGATGAGACCCCGGACGTCACGAGGAGCTCCAGAATGGTCCAGAGGTAAATATTCATATATAGGAAGTCCTATTTTGGTTGCCGGAAAAGTTTCGGGCTCATTGGTAGTGTACCGGGAGTGCCGTAGTGTACCGGGAGACCATCGGGAGGGGTATTTCGACCCAAGAGGCTACATGGGCTGTGGGAGAGTGAATACCAGCCCTTAGTGGGCTGGTGTAAGTCCCACACAAGGCCCATGCGGCTGGGAGAGAAAGCCCAAAGAGAAAAAGGTGGAAAAAGGCAAAAAAAAGGCAAAAATAAGGAGGAGTCCTAGTCCTACTAGGATTGGAGGAGGAATCCTCCAATCCCACTAGGTTCGGCCGACCCAAGGGATGCCTCTTTGTCATCCAAGCCTCCTCCTCCTATCCTCCTATATATACTATAGGATTTTAGGGTTTTGGCACAGAATTTTCAGCCACGTGCTACCCGTTCCTCTAGTGCATAGTTTCTCCTCTAGATCGGATTTCTGCAGTGCTTAGGCGAAGCCCTGCCGGAATAGCTCCACCACCATCTCCGGAGCGCTGTCACGCTGCCAGAGAACTCTTCTACCTCTCCGCTCCCTCTTGCTGGATCAACAAGGCGAAGATCGTCATCGAGCTGTACGTGTGCTGAACGCGGAGGTGCCGTCCGTTCGGCGCTAGATCGGAAGGACCGTGATCAAGATCGCGAGATGGATCGTGCTGAGTTCGCGGGACGGATCGTGATGAGTTTGCGGGACGGATCGCGACGAGATTGCGGGACGGATCGTGATGAGTTCACGGGACAGATCGTGATTGGATCGTGGAACGGATCGTGATGAGATCGGGGGACGCTCGGCGATTTGGATCGCGAAGACGTTCGACTACACCAACCGTGTTTCTTAACGCTTCCCGCTTAGTGATCTACAAGGGTACGTAGATCCACTCTCCCTCTCGTAGATGCTCATCACCATGGATAGATCTTGCGTGTGCGTAGGATTTTTTTCCCATGCAACGTTCCCCAACAAAAAAGGTGTGGTATGTGCTTCTTTTTGATTGCCTCGCCAGATTCAGCGCAATTTCGTTAGCTCATTGTTTGCTCAAATTTGTGTGTAGGAAGGATGCAAGTTTTGGTATTGGAAAGAAGAATACAATGGTCTATTGATAGCACGAAATTTGATAGATGACAGTGCACTCGTTGCTAGAAATGAGGCTAGAGATGAGACTGGAGAAGAGACTAGAGGAGAAGCAACATCTAACTTCTTTAGATCGAAGAAGAAAGAAGTGTGCAAGCTCGAGAATCCGCAGATCAACAATGAAGACATAGATAATATATTAATCCAACTAGTGGGAACAAACGATCAATTATGAAGGTTGGATATCTTTTAAAATGTATAATTATGGTCCTTGTTTTCTTTGGTCTTGCTCTCATAACGAAGAATTGATGAATTAATTACTCCGGTGTATCAAAATGTCGTTGAATGAAATAAAGTCGAAAAAGAAATGTGTTTCGGTGGCCGAAATGAAATGCAAATGATTTTTGTACAAATATAGGGTATCGGTTAGGTCCAGCCAAAACTTAGAGGAATAAATATACTTCCACTAAGGTTTTACTCCACCGAATACTCCACTATTTATTGTGGATCAGTTAGAAACTTTCTAAGAGCATTTACAACCGCGCGCCTCAAACCGATTTCACATGTTCGGACGAGCGGACCTAGCTGGTTACAATAAATCGACCCATCTGAATGCCTCAAACGCCTGGGTTGGCTGGCACCCCACATATCTATCCCAAATATGAGGGCAGATATAAGGCGGACAGGGCGTATCCGCCATGCTGGCCCAGCCGGACCCCACAAAACCCCTTCTGATCAACCCTAGTATCACTTCACCCCACTTCGCTTCGCTCCCCTTTTCTTCAATTTGTCATCTCCCGAGCGTCAGCGACCATATATAGACCCGGGAGCCACTACGACGGCTTCGGCGATGGCGATTGGGACACCTTCCTCCATGATAGTGTCAGAGACGAGGACGAGCTGGCCCTCCGCATCGCGCTTGGGCGCTCGCAGGTGGACAGGGACAATAGCTCTGGTGTAGGTGCGATGCCGCGTGTCGCCCGGGTCCGAAATGCCAACACTGACGCCGTCCCTTCTTGCCCGACACGGATCTGCATGGGCAGCTCAATCAGTGCCACTCGTCCATCAGCCTTCTTCACCGCCGGCCGCTGCTCCTTGCGGGCAGCAGTGGGTTCTAATGCTGGGGAATGTTGCATGGGAACAAAAAAAGTTCCTATGCACATACAAGATATATCCATGGAGATGAGCATCTACGAGAGGAGAGATCGAATCCACATACCCTTGTAGATCGCTAAGCGGGAAGCGTTAAGAAACGCGGTTGATGTAGTCGAATGTCTTTGCGATCCAAATCACAAGCCTTCCCGCGATCCAATCACGATCTAGCGCCGAACGGACGACACCTCCGCGTTCAGCACACGTATAGCTCGATGACGATCTCCATCTCCTTGATCCAGCAAGCAAGGGTGGAGAGGTAGATGAGTTCTCTGGTAGCACAACGACATGGTGGTGGTGGTGGTGAACTAATCCGGCAGGGCTTTGTCGAGCTTCTACTGAACTAATCTAGAGGAGATTGATGATCTAGAGGGGAGAGAGCGATACGTGGCTTTTCAGGTGGTGGCTACCCTCAAATACTCCACTATATATAGGAGGGAGAGGGGGTAGGTGCGGCACCCTAGTGTCACGCCAAAGATGTGCGCCTATCCATATTAAGGCACGGGGGCCTCGCAAGGGATAGAGGCGCATCTTGCCGTTCGCAAGTATAACATCATTACATCATACATTATAGAAGAGATGAGTATACAAGTTGGCTTACACTCGCCACATACTAAATTACAATTCCACACAAGAGTTCAAACATCAAGATGAAGACAGGGTCCGCCTACGGACGGAATCAAACGATAAAAACAGATGCAAATGATACTATCTCGCTATCCCAAAGATCACGACCATGGTCCTCTACTCATCCGGATAAGTCACATACATTCCGCCCCTTTCCTCGTCATATTCCCACTAGAGCTACGTCAAATCATCTTGCACGAACTCATCTGTACCTATACCTGGAGTGTTGTGGTAATCTGTGAGCCACAATGACTCAACAATCATGCACCCAGGTACCGAGACTATTCAAGCTTAAGGTTGGGATGGGGTATGTGTTTAGTTTGCAGCAGCACTAAGCATATATGGTGGCTAAACTTACGTAACATGAAGATAAATATGAGTGGCCTACGATGAACGGTCGAATCTAGAATGACCTCTATGAGATCCTGAACACTTACTTACGTTAATCATAACCCCACCGTGTTCTTTCTCGGATCATGTTCACGAGTAGAGATGATCATGGTTACTCACACAGTTGGTGTATTTTATTAGAGTTTACTTCAATTTTACTATAACCGGATGTTAAACAAATATCCAAGTTGTCACATAACCGCGGGCATGGCTTTCCGAAAGATTTGACCCTGCAGGGGTGCTCCAACTAGTCCATCACAAATTAACCACACTCCACGGTAATAGCCTCGACCACGGATCTCGTGGTCATCCTAGGCAACTCCAAAGGAATTCCAACACCTCGAGATAGCCCGAAGAAAGTCAGAGCCCACACGCAAGACACTCGATAAAGGTAAAACAAATCCAGCAAGACCACCCGACGTGTCGACGAACCCGATAAGAGCCGCGTATCTCGTTCTCAGGACACGATGGATAAGCACAGCGTACAGTGGCCTGATAGAAATCTCCCGAGTTGCCCCAGGTTGGCCCCGCACATGGCTCTAGTTTGGACCAACACTCATGAGGAGCACTGGCCCGGGGGTTGATTAATTATCCACGGGGTTGCAAAGCCCTATGCAAATTTTATTAAGTTGTTAAGCAAATATAGTACCAAAGTTGGGTCTTGCCAGACAAGTTCTAATCTTAACCGAATTAACAAGGAGGTCCCCATAACAACCCCGAGCATGTTAGGAGCGCAAAGTATGGAAACGTAACACCGGTAACAAGAATCTATGATGGTAACAGTGGAACAAAACACCTAGCAAAAGGCCAAGCCTTCAACCAATACCATGATATATATGTGCATTAAATTAAATAACAGATAATATTGTGATATGCCAAATCCATGTTATCACATGGAACAACCTGTACCTGCAACTAAGAATGCTATAAGAGGGGCTGAGAAGTGGTAACTTAGCCAATCAAAGGTTTGCTAGGATATGGAGGGTTGGAGGCTATCATGGCAATTTAGGAGGCTGACATTCAAGTGGTAGGTAGCGCAATTGTAACGATAAGAGCGAGACACTAGCAAGCGAAAATAGTATCGGGATCCGGGTACGATCATCTTGCCTGTTGGTTCTTCAGTGGAACAAGTAGCGGGATCCTCGTAGTTGTACTCACCTGGCTCTTCGTACTCAGGTTCAACATTCGTGTCTACCCAAAAGAAATAGCAAGAATAAACAAACAACCAAGTTGCAATGCACAAGCAAGTATGATGCATGCTTATTTGAAGAGTTTCTAGCGTGACAATCCTAACTAGTCATGTTTCACATGCAAAGGATTGGTTATTAATGAAACTGGACAGAACCTTATGTTAAGTTATTTAGACATGCATGAACATGGCAAATATGGATGCATCATGCAAAAATGATAAAAATGCATATGAAGAACGTAAGAAACGGAGCTACGGTTCTCACGATACGCTCACGACAAGATACGAAGGCAAAACACAAGACAAGAAAGACCTGGGCCATTCCTTAGCATTCCAAGGTAGCCACTGTTTAGGCAATGAAAAACCAACCAAAATAGAGCCAAAGATCAAGCAATTACATGGAGTATAGCTCCCACAAATCACAAAACAATAAAACAAACAATCTGTCACAGAACAGCAACATAGCAACTTGCACAGGCCATAACTTGAGCTACAGGAATCCTACAACCACAAACAAGGTATTTACAGAAACTACATAACATGCTTATCAACTTATCCAACTACACAATCTGGAAAGGACGTACACATCAATAACCATGAAGCTCACAAGTTGGCATGATGAAACAAATCTCTGGGACTTAGTAAAAATAACAGTTTTCTTGAATCTGAGTTAATCTTGTAGCATGTTGACAACAACAACTAATGGTGTTAGAGACCACCTCATGGCATGAAAATTAACAGGATGGTAGTAGACAACATCTACTTAAAAACACTAGCACTGAACTTGAGCTAATTCTCAACATATCACAAGATGGCAACCACTCTTCATGGCATAAAAATAACAGCAGGTTCTCAGACTTGGAAATAATTAGCCTGGTGAAAACAGTAACATTAAGTTGGCTACTTTATAGCAAGTTTCCCACATATATGGGTGGTTCTCATGTCAAACAAAAATACCATGGCATACTAGACATAAAACACTAACACTTCCATGTTGGCACATGCCCCAAAGCAAGCATGGATTAATTCATGCAAAAATGGCAAGGTAGCACCACAGCAGAAAATGACAGTTTTATAAACTTGCTCAAAAGTGAAATCTAATTGCACCAATGGATTCCTTGGCTCTTTATACCCCAAAATAATGTATCACACCCCTATAGTCACATGAAGCATCATGGCACAACTATACTAGCAAAACAACCATCCACTCTCATAAGTCAAAACTTACTCTAAATGGACAAGATCACAAATGGGTCTAACCAGATTTGGAATCTTAGATTTAAATGGAAATGAACTAATATATCCTACCAAACATGGCATAAACCAAAACATAGTGTATGGCAAGTGGGGAAGAGCCCACTTGTCACACACACACACACACTCTATACCACACACTACACAAGCATGCACACACATAGCTACATATGCCTAAGGCATATGAGCACATCCACATCCATGAACACACTACCTAAGAGGGTGGGTGTTCATCACACACACACATATGCACCATATATGCACAATGCATATAGGCACATACACACTAGCCACACATGCACAAGTGCACATGGGCACATACACTCATGAAAACACCTCCTAGGTGTGTGGGGGGTTCATCACACACACACACATACACACATATATGCACAAGTGCATATATGCACATATATATATATATGCAAGTATAACACACACACACACACACACTAAGCAAGCATATATGCACACTCACGTATATGCACTACACACCACAACAACACTTCACACACACACACTAAGCAGAAAAGAAAGAAAAACACCCTATAAACACGGAGGTATGCACATACTCACATATACATGGCAATAACAAAAGAGAAAAAAACAATGGAAAAACAAAACAAAAGGGGGGAGGGGAGGGCTCGAACCCACGACCGGTTGGTCGCTTCCCCGAGCGCATACCACCACGCTATGGCTACGGTTGTTAACAGGAGAGGGCATCGACCCCTCTAATACACACCACTACGCGTTATCTAACGAAACTGAAGAAAGCGACACTACGGAGATAGCAAACACAGTGGCAACTCCGGCGTCTATAGGGCATCTCTGGCGGCACAGATCACCTGCGGGGAGCACGGGGACCTAGGGGAACCCATCCCCGCCTCGGAGAACGGCTGGATGCGGCGACAAGGGGTGCTCGAGCTCGAGCTGCTGCTCGGCTCGGGGCATGGCGGAGGCGAACATGACGGCGGCAATTCGCGGGCCTACGCGGGGAAGAAGGGCTGCGGGGGAACGACTGCTCACCGAGGGGGTCTCCGCAGTCGCGGGGGCACGGACGGCGACGAGACGAAGGGGAAGAAGGGGAAGAAGACAACCCGGCGACGAGCTCCTCTGTTGCAGACGGCGGCGTCGACGGGGCGGCGTTGTGGAGGAGCTAGGACCTCCCTAGCACCAGGAACGGAGCGCCGGCAGCACCAGGAACCACCCCACCATCTTCGATGGCGACGAGCAGGTCACCGGAGGCTGCGACGACGACCCGAAGAAACACGGCGATGCGGCGGTTCTCTGAATCTCTCTCCGACCTTACCTTAAGGGAAGGAAGAAGAGAAGGAAGAAGAGGGAGAAGGGGAGTGGCGGCGGCGCGAGGAGAAGAGGGAACCCTAGCGGAGGGCATGCATGCCGAGGCTTTAAAAGGAGGGGAGCAAACGACGACCTCGACGTCCGTGAGCGCGGGCGCGCGCTCACTCTCTCTGCTCTCTCTGACGGAGAAGAAACGGAGCAGGTGGCCGCTTGTTCACCTGGGTTGGTTCGCGCAGGGAGGAGCCGACCCAGCTCTTCCTCCCTCTCATAGAGAAATAAAAACACAGCGTTTTCCTATTAAATAAAATAGAAAGAAAAGAAAAACTCCTAGAGAAAAACAGAAAGGATTTTGATAAGGCAAAAATACTTTCGACTAAAAGGAAATGAGAACTATTTAATAAAATTGACAAGGGGATTTTTGAAAAAAGTATTTTAAATAGTTTTTAATCAACAGCCCCCTTGTTATTTAAACCTCAAATACATATTAAACTCAAACAACAAAAGAACCACACTCATAATTTTTAAAACATTACAGGCTACCTCTTGAACATTTTAGAACAATTTCAACAGCAAGTTAATTTATTGAATAAAGAGAGAAGATAGGGTTGTATGAAAAAGAATAAGAGAGGGGGAAGGAGATGATGCACCACATACACTCCAACCACATCACACAACACCAGAACACACTCAACCACAACAAGGTCACGTCACAAACAAAGACATGACATGATGGATGATATGATGCATGATGCATGAATGCAAGAACAAGACATGGCATGACAAGGCTCAACTCATATCATTAATCTCATGACAACAAGGTTCATAGAAGATACATGCCATAAAAGGTAGGGACAACACTTGGGCTGTCACACCTAGGGTTTCCCCTAGGGCCCTTGGCGGCACAAGAGGGAGGAGTCCACCTCCCACAAGGAAGGTGGAGTCCTAGTTGGACTCCCTCCCGTCTTGGCCTTCTCCACCCCTGGCGCAAGGGCCTCCTAGGGGTTGTCCGACCAGCCCACCAGAGGCTGGTGCGGCACCTCCTAGGACCATGTGGCCCCTGGGGTGGGTGGGCCACTCCCGATGGCTCCTCGGAACCCTTCCGGCACCCTCATCACAAAATTGCCAGGTCATAGAACTCTTCTGGAACTCAAATACCAACTTCCTATATATCAATCTTTACCTCTGGACCATTCTGGAGCTCCTCGTGACGTCCAGGATCTCATCCGGGACTCCGAACAACCTTCAATCACCAACATACATAACTCAATAACACCGAAATGTCACCGAACGTTAAGTGTGCAAACCCTGCGGGTTCGAGAACTATGTAGACATGACAGAGACACCTCTATGGCCGATAACCAAAAGCGGGCCTAGATATCCATATTGGTTCCTACATATTCTACGAAGATCTTTATCGGTTGAACCTCTATGTCAAGGATTTAGTTAATCCTGTACGTGGTTCCCTTTGGTCTTCGGTATGTTACTTGCCCAATATTTGATCCTCGGTATCTCTATACCTAGTTCAATCTCGTTACCGGAAAGTCTCTTTACTCATTCCATAATACAAGATCCCGCGGCTAACTCTTTAGTCACTTTGCTTGCAAGGCTCATTGTGATGTTGTATTACCGATTGGGCCATGAGATACCTCTCCGTCACACGGAGTAACAAATCTTAGTCTTGATCCATGCCAACTCAACAAACACCCTCGGAGATACCTGTAGAGCACCTTTGTAGTCACCCAGTTACACTGTGACATTTGATACACACAAGGTACTCCTCTGGTGTCAGTGAGTTGCATGATCTCATGGTCATAGGAACAGATACTTGACATGCAGAAAACTATAGCAATAAACTGACACGATCATATGCTATGTTCATAGTTTTGGTCTTGTCCATCAAATCACTCTCCTAATGATGTGATCCCGCTATCAAATGACATCTCATGTCTATGGCTAGGAAACCTCGACCATGTTTGATCAACGAGCTAGTCTATTAGAGGCATACTAGGGACACGGTGTTGTCTATGTACCCACACATGTATTTGAGTTTCCAATCAATACAATTATAGCATGGATAATAAATGATTATCATGAACAAGGAAATATAATAATAACCATTTTATTATTGCCTCTAGGGCATATTTCCAACATCCACTCCAGAAACAGAGGCTCACGTCGCTCGCCGTGAGAGGCAGAAGGCAAGGGAGGTTGTGGTTGCATTGGACGCGGAACGACAGTCCTCTACCGTTGCCGCATGATGCGAGTAGTGGCTGAAGAGGATGAGTGGCTCCTCTAATGGGAGTACCACTGGTCACTTACAACGACAGAGAAAGATGCCCGGTGGCTCTGAAGGATCATCGCCAAGGGAGTACGAGTGCAAGGTGGCAAGGGTGTCCAAGTTGAAGGGGAATCAAGACCGCATCATCTGGCGCACCTCATCATTTCTTCTTCCTCCTCCGACGGGGACCACAACGACGGCTCCGATGATGACCCATCTCCTGCCGCAGACACCTACAACAGTGCCGGTGACCAGAAGGGCAATGGTCCAGCGAGGAAGTGATGAACTCTGGCCCTCTCTACGTTTATATAATCTAGCTCCTACTATCTAGTTAGTATTTTCCAGACGGTTGAACTATGTGAATTATGCATGTTTAGTGATCTTCTGGTGATGTTACTTGTGTATTATGCCCGTTTGCTCTCGGTTTATATGCCTATTTCCTGTTGATTTTGGCCGGTTGGTGATCTGCGTAGTAGGTTGCATGATTTTGTATGGATATAGGGTGCCGGATATGAGATACACGGTTGTGGACGCTCAGTTTGGCCACTGCCCAATCAAATCTACGGACGTGCCCACACTCGCACATGTGTATTGGTGCCGGATTTGGAAGTCCGGTTGTAGCTCTAAGGGCATCTCCAACACGAATCTCAAACGGCCCACATACATCCAAACCGTGCTGTCCCGACGTGTTTTGCTATCCAACGCGGTCCTGCATCGGTCCGCTGAGCGATTTAGACGTGCTCTTTCCCGCAAACTGGAGACAAAGTGGGGAGGGGGTTTTGCGGGCGTCTAGCAACCGTGGCCCACCCTTAACCCCCTCCCTCTCTCGTGCGTGTTTCCCACCAGAAATGGTCAGCATAGCTTCAGAGCGTTAGTGTCGCATTCATGCTCGGGCAGAGCAGACTCGACCTCTCAATACTTCCGACACTAAAGCGAGGCGATGGCTGAGAGTGCGTCACCCCCGCCACTCCCGGTGCAGACAACTTTTCTGCATTTAAATGACACCACATCGATCCGTCGCTCTACATTAATGATATGCGGTTGTGGAGGAACCTAGTCCGGGGCCACCCATCCGTCCATTTGTCGCCCACCATAAACCACACTATTGTGGCCAATTGACTTCCGCTCGCTAGGCTCCAGTCTGTCCATAGCCATAGTCATGCTCCTCTGGTTCCTTTTTCCTCATCCGCACCACGCCCGCCATGGCCTACTTGTGCTCCAATTCCCTCTAGGACAACCTCTCATTCAAGCAGCAAAGGGAGATAGCGGCCATTGTTGTCAGCTGGTTGGCGGACAGGCACACAGAGGTCGGTGACGTCCCAATGGATGATGCAACCAAGGACCAGCCGACGCCACCCTTCGCACCAGTGCAGGTCGGCATCACTGTCAACGAGGCACGTGTCCACTACACATACATGCTACAGGAGAAGCGGGAGGCCATGTTCCGGTAGGCGCAGGCCGACCAGACCTACAACCTCCATCTCCTCGATGAGCACTGGCACGGAGGAGCTACTCGCTGCTAGCACCTCCATTGCGTTGGACATGGAGGTGACCGAGCAGGAGGTGTTACTCGAGTCCTACCGCTTCGTCCGCGAGATCTTCCACAGCCATTAGTAACACCGCCAATGTCAGGCAGAGTTAGAAGCTTCATACAGGGAGATGGACGAGGCGGCGGATGAGGTGTTTGACAATAGCGATGGCGAGAAGGACATCTCGAGCTCTGCCCTGGTCGTGCCCCCCGCCACGATAATGAAGTAGGCACGTCCGCAAGCGATGGTGCTACTTGTAAATGTGTTGGGTTTCCACCGAAGAGGAAGGGATGATGTAGTACACTAGCGATAGGTATTTCCCACGGTTAAGAACCAAGGTTTTCGAACAGCTAGGAAGTTATCCAAACACACAATCAATAGTTCCTGCACACACAAGAGCAAATACTTGCACCAAATAAGGGCAAGAGGGTTCTCAAGCCCCTTGTATTCGTTAATTGCAAGGATTAAATCTTGATAGAGTGGGATAAATAAATATTATTAAAAATTAAATAAATAACATCATTTTTTTATATATCTTTGATATATAAAATGTGAAGATGGACCCAGGGGGCATAGCGTCCACTAGAGGCATCTCTCTCATGAGCATAGTAATGTTGGATGCCCAAATTATTGTTGGGCAATTGGTAAAAAGGCAAATAATTATGTAATTATTCATGGCATGATCAATACATAGGAATTACGCCCGTGATAAGTAGACCAAAACGATTCTTCATCTAGTACTATTGCTCTACCAATCGACCGCTATCCAACATGCATCTATGGTATTAAGTTCATGACAATCAGAGTGATGATTTAAGCAAGATGACATAATGTAGACAAAGTAAGACCAAATAATATGTTCACACCCCATCGTTTTCTCTTTAGTAGCATCAACTCCTCTGGTCGCAGAGTGAGGGTACCACATGAATCTACTACTATTGATCACTCCCTCTGATGATCTACTCATCTACTTGGCCAAAGCTAACATATAGATCAGATAACATACATAGCTATACAAAATCACACATAGTAAACCTCAGATTGGATCAATTACTTTCAATGAATAATCTGAACATAAACTCACAATTCATCGGATCCCAACAAACACACTGAAAAAGTTACATCAAATAGGTCTCCAAAGAGACCATTGTATTGACGATCAAACGAGAGAGAGAGAGAGATCTAGCTACAACTATGTACCCGTAGGTCCTGTAGGAACTACTCACACATCATGTGGGAGGTAGCAAGGTTGATGAAGACGGTCGCCGTGATGGATTCCCCCTCCGAAAGAGTACCAAAAAAGGCCTCTAGATGTGATCGTGGCGGAACAGAGACTCACGACCATGGAAAAAGTGTTTCGGATGCCCCCCTAGGTTTTTGGAATTGTTGGGTATTTATAGAACGAAGAGGCGGCACAAAGGAGCAATAAGGGGCCACAAGGGCATAGGTCGCACCCCTACCCTTGTCGCTCCCTCGTGTGATTGGCTGGTCTCCCTTCGAAGTTTCTAGGTCTTCTTTTGGTCCAAAAAATGATCAAAAAATTTCATCGCATTTGAACTCCGTTTGGTACAATTTTTTTGAAAAACCAAAAACACGCAGAAAACAACAACTAGCATTGGGTACTAGGTTAATAGGTTAGTTCCCAACAATGATATAAAATGGCATATAAAGCATATACAATTGTAAAAAAATAGCATGAATCAATAAAAAATGTAGATACATAGGAGACGTATTAGCATCCCCAAGCTTAATTCATGCTCATCCTCGAGTAGGTAAATGAAAGAAATAGAATTTTTGATGTTAAATGCTACCTAACATGTCTATCATGTAATATTTTGGGTATAAATACTGAGAAACAGTGACTTAGTAAATATTGAAACGATAATAAAGATAATACTAGCAAATGATCATTGCCTTTCAGAATAAAAATAATAAGGAAATTTATTCTCCATTCATTCAATCATATAAGCAATGGCATAACTTTGTATTCCTAAATTTAAGTATAAATCATGATCACCCCAGTGCCTAACCAAGCACTTGACTCATACTTTTTCATACGCTTCAGCTTTGTGAACTTCACTCAATACCAGAGCATGAGCCATGGACTTTTAGCACTTCAGGTGGAATAGAATGATGGTAGGAATTGATAGGAGAATACAAAATAAGGATAGTCTTGCATCAACTCGGTGTATCGTCAGGCATTCAATCAATACCTATATGAGGAGTAGGGATTGCCATTCAAATTTTGATGCACTAGAGCTATAAGTGTATGAAAGCTCTCTACTGAAACTAAATGGGTATGCATATAACCTACTTGCATCATGAAGAACTCGGGCAATTGAGGAACCCGTAAATGAAATATGCAAGCTAAGTTATATATTGATTCCCACTAGTATATGAAAATGACAAAACATGAGGACTCTTTGTATGAAAAACATGGTTTCTAATTTGAAGCACAAGTGTGGGAAAAAGGATAGTAGTGTTACCCCCCTCTCTCATCTCTCATTTCTTTTTTTCCTTTTTCTTCCTTTTTCTCTTTTTTCTTTCTTTTTTCTTTGGCTCCTTTGTGGCCTTTATTTTTTTATCCTTTTATTTTTATATACTCATAGGTAGGGGCAACACTCTAATAAATATGATCATCACCCTTCTATTTTCTTACAACTCAATAAAACCGAATAACAATATGACTATAAATGAATGCCTCTAGCAGTGGACCTGTTGGAAATATGCCCTAGAGGCAATAATAAAGTGGTTATTATGATATTTCCTTATTCATGATAAGTGTTTATTGTTCATTCTAGAATTATATTGACCGAAACTTAAATACATGTGTGGATACATAAACAACACCATGTCCCTAGTGAGCCTCTACTAGACTAGCTCGTTGATGAAAGATGGTTATGGTTTCCTAACCATAGACATTAGTTTTCATTTGATAACGGGATCACATCATTAGGAGAATGTTGTCATAGACAAGACCCAACTGTAATCTTGGCATATGATGATGTCACTAAAGTTTAATTGTTGTAGATTTCTTCATGTCAAGTGACAATGAGATCGTGCAACTCTGTGACACCAGAAGAATACTTAGTGTTTATCCAAATGTCACTTCATAATTGGGTGATCATAAAGGTGCTCTACAGGTATCTCCAAAGGTGTTTGTTGGGTTGCATGGATCGAGACTGAGATTTCTCGCTCCATGTGACGTAGTTATATCTCTAGGCCCTCTTAGTAATACAACATTTCTAGAAGCTAGCAAGCATGTGACTAATGAGTTTAGTCATGGGATCTTGTATTACGGAACAAGTAATGAGACTTTTTGGTACTGATATTGAAATAGGTATGGAGATACTGACGATCGAATCTCGGGCAAGTAACATATCATCAGACAAAGGAAATTGTATACGGGGTTAACTAAATCCCCTACGTTGTGGTTCAGCCGATAAACATCTTCATGGAATATCTAGGAATCAATATGGGCATCTAGGTCCCGCTATTGGTTATTGACCAGAGAGGTGTTTAGGTCATGTCTACGTGATTCCCGAACACATAGGGTGGCACGCTTAACGTTCGGTAGCGCTAGGGTAATGTTGAGATATTGATAGTGGAAAGCCTGAAAGTAGTTCAGAGTCCCGGATGGGATATGGAACATCAGGAGGAGCTCTATAATGGTCTCGAGGTAAAGATTTATATATGAGAAGTCATATTCAGGGTTCTCAAAAAGTTCGGGAATTTTTGGTAGAGTATTGGGAAGGTTCTAGAAGGTTCAAGGGGTTCCATCGTTGGGCCCAATGACCTGAGAAGGGCCCACATGGACCGAGGGGTGAGGCTACAACCCACACGGGCTGGTCGCACCATTCCCCAAGGCACGTATTGTTTAAATGTAGAAATAAGGTCCTATCTCTAAATTTAAAGGGTTGAATCTAGACATAAGATGTTATCTCCAAGTTTAAAGGGATTTCTCCCTTGTGGATGGTCCTAGGAGGGTTTTGGATGTCCTCCCTTCCCCCTAGCCTATATAGAGGGGAGGCACATTGGGGCAGCTACCCCTTCACCTTTTCCCATTGCCTCTCCCAACTCCTCCCACGTTTCTCCGGTACACGCTTGGTGAAGCCCTACGGAAATTCCGCTACCACCACCAAAACCTCGCCATTGGGCTGGTCCCAATCTCATCTACCTCCTATTCCTCGTGTGCGGGATCAAGAACAAGAGGATGCCATCGAGCTAAACGTGTGCTAATCTCGGAGGTGCCATCTGTTTGGCACTAGATCGGATTGGATCATGATGGGATCGCAAAGAGTACGACTACATCAACCGCATTTTATATGCTTTCGCTTTTGGTCTACAAGGGTATGGACACACACTCTCCCCTCTCGTTGCTATGCATGTCCATGGGTAGATCTTGTGTGTTCGTAGGATCTTTTTTGTTTTCCATGCTTCATCTCCATTAGTATCTAGATGTGCAATGATGCTAGTGTAACATGTATGCAATGATGAACGTGGCTTTACCACAAATATCATGTCAGCTATATGATCATGCAAAGCAAAATGACAATGAATGTTCAAGTCATATGGACAACAACGGTGAAAGTTGCATGGCAATATATCTCGGAATGGCTATGGAAATTCCATGATAGGTGGGTGTGGCGACTGTTTTGAGGAAGATATAATATGGCTTATGTGTGATAGAGCACATCATATCACGGGGTTTGGATGCACCAACAAAGGGTGTGCAAAATCTCGAGGTGAGAACAGGCAATGCACGGTATCGAAGAGGCTAGAAAATTGTGCAAAAGATGGGAAGTGCTTACGGTCCACAAACTCACATTAAACATAAGGAACTCATATACTTATTGTGTCCTCTACTGGTTCTCTCGAAGCAAAGTACTCATCGCATGGCCCTTGGGAGGAGGTTGGGAGGAGGTAACCGTCGGGCCCCCCCAGGCCAGACAACACACAAGGATACAAAAGACTCCAACTTCCTTGTCATGCCACGACCGACACTTTAATGAATATTGAATAACAAACCTTAATATCATTATTCTTACTAATCAATTTTCACAAACTAGTAAGCCCCCATATTATAACCTCAATACCGTTGATCATACGTTTCGCATTTAGTGGTCTACATGAAAGTTTTTATTATATCCCTCTTGTATACCTATCATTTTGTGACTAAACATAGAACTCGTGAAAATTATCACTTACTATTTAGACTCTCAAAAATATATAAGTGAAGTATCATAGTGCATATGATTTCTGTAAAATATAATTTCCGTCATGCTATAAAGATTTAAGTGAATCACATGAGCATAATTTTCTTAACTCAAAAGATATAAGTGAAGCATAATGAGCATTCTGATGCATTCTCGTGAATATGTGTCTGTCATAATAGGTGTGTGCAACAAACAATGATTGTGACAAACTAAAAGTCAAGCTAGCAAAAAATATAATACACAATTTTCCAAGCAAAACACATATCATGTGATGAATAAAAATATAGCTCCAAGTAAAATTACCAATGGACGGTAGACGAAATAGGGGATGCCATCCGGGGCATCCCTAAGCTTCGACGCTTGGGTCTTCCTTGAATATTAAATTGGGGTTCCTTGGGCATCCCGAAGCTTAGGGTCTTGCCGCTCCTTATGCCTTCATCCATCGTGATCTCACCCAAAACTTAAAAACTTCAACACACAAAACTCAACAGAAACTTCATGAGATCCATTAGTATAATAATAAGATCAAACACCTTAGGTACTGTCATAAATTGATTCATGTTTGTTATTGCATAATATCTAATGTATTCTAACTCCTGCATGATTTGTACCCCCCAGATATAATCCATAGAATCATTAAACAAGCACAATATGCAACAAAAACAAAATCTGACTAAAACAGAACAATACGTAAAGACCTGTATTGAAACCATACTTGTGTAACCCTAAATTTTTTAAAAATTAGGACAACCTGGGAAATTTGTATCTCAATACTGTGTAAAATTTCAGCAATTTATCACGTTCTAGTAAAAAGGAAAATTCAAATACTGGGTGTGAAAGATTTTGTTTCTGCACCATATCAATTAAACTATCATCCAAATCATCCCAAATGGTTTACTTGGCACAAAGACTAATTAAAATATAAAAATACAATCATTATATATGTAAAATTCATTTCATCACAAAAATAGGTAATAAAAATTGTAAATAAGATAAATATTGGGTTACCTCTCACCAAGCGTTATTGTTTTATGCCCCTAGCTAGGCATACTGCATAGTTTCACATTTTATCATCTTTGAAAGTAATAACATAGGTGGCTCTCATAATAGATTCAGGAGGAGGTCTAATTTTATTTCTTGGTAAGTGTTCCATCCCTTTCTTTAGTGGTAACTGGAATCTTATATTACCTTCTTTCATGTTAGTAACCGCACCTATGGTTCGTAGAATGGGTCTACTAAGTATTATAGGACAAGAAAAATGACATTAAATATCAAGCACAATTAAATACATGGGCACATAATTTCTACTAGTGAGTATGAGGACATCATTAATCCCACCCAATTGTTTCTTAATTGATGAAACTGTTAAATGCATGTTGAGGGAACATTCTTCCATATCAGTGAGACCTAGAACATCACGTACATATTTTGGTATAGTAGAGACACTAGCTCCTAGATCACACAAAGCATTACATTCATAATATTTGAATTTAATTTTAATTGTAGGTTACTATTCATCATGCAACTTTCTTGTTATAGACACTTCTAGTTCAAGTTTTTCTTCATGAACTTTGATAAGAGATTCTACAACATGTCTAGTAAAAGCTTTGTTTTGTTCATAAGAATTAGGTGAATTGATCGTAGATTGTAATCAAGAAATACATTCATTAAATAAAAACCATAAAAATTGATGTTATTACAATACAAAGTAGTGGGCACATCACTATCTAAAGTCTTGACCTCTTCAAAAACCCTTCTACTTAAAGTTGACTCATCTCTAGTACGTTTATCATCAAGTTTTATATCACTAAATAGAGATTCAATAGGTGTCACACTAATAATTTTAATATATTCATCATTATTATCATTAAAATTTGATTTTGGTTTGGCCTCCATCCTATTGAGTAAGGTATTTGCTTATCGGTGATATTTCATATCATATTTTCTGTTTGAACAAGTTGTAATTGGAGGCTCACCACTTTTCTATTAATATCATCAATTTGTTTACTAATTGTTTTGGGCATAGTGGAATGTTCCTTGGCCTCTAATGAGTGATATTTTTACACTCATTTCAACCTTGTTTAAATCTAGATATTTCACTAAAAGAGAGATATTCGCTCTGATATCGCCCCTAATGAATAATGAATGCAATAGATTCCATAAATACTCTCTTTAATGTTTTTGCACATGAAATGAGCTAAAAAGGGAAGAGATCACATGGGAGAATCGATAGGAAGGAAAATGGAGGAAGAATCAATCACCACTAGGCCCCAAAAGCTATCAAAGCAAAAGACGACATTTCATACGCACATAAGCGCCCATATGAGCGGTCATTTGGCATGGAAATCGAGGCAAGTCATCTACCTGAACAACTTTTATAAAGGGGACCCCATCGAAATTTCAACACAGAAGCATCGAGCATAGCCATAACCTCTTCATCATCATCATCTTCATCGACAAACCCTAGCTGCCACCATTTTCATCTCCATAGCCATCTCCACCACCATAGTGCTCTGTCATCTAGTTCATACGTGTAATTGCGCATCACATAAGGCATACATTGTAAGAAATATTGCAATCAATCAATCCCAAGATATATTCGTCAATGTTTTCTTCTTGCGATCTGATATCCATGTGTGAGTAGTCCAGTAAGGTATGGGGTGTGGAATGAGACTTGCAACCCCAGGCATTTATTGAGTGGATTAGCGGAAGTATTTGACACAATGTCCCATATGTATGAAATAAAATTATTTCATGAAGTTTCTCTTGTCTTGTCCGCGATATTCATCCATGTAGGTACCCAGGATCATGGAATGACAATAAGCTTTAGTAGGGTAACATGGATCATATCCTTGGAGATTCATGAGGTGTGGTCATTAAACACCCAAAGCCTTTGTCCGATATTATTATCATAATTATCGGGGCAACCCCGCTAGACGGATAGGGCCTTCAGTATGACAATTGATTCTTGATGCAGGACTCTTACCAATCAAGATGTTATCTGAACACATCCCCCACTCTGATATGAAACAAACACATCTTGATGGGTTACTTCCTGAGGACAAACTAATATCCTTTTTGATCCCAACATGAATTCATGGTTGTAAGCATTAAGACCTCATCTTCATACCTTCTTTTTATTATAAGTGTTTGAATCACAATTTGCTTGTTGATTTGGTCAAAAGCTGGATTTGACAATTTCGCAAAAACTTGCCAGAGACCATTCCTTCAAGGGAATTTTCCTCTCATAGGTTTGATACCCAGGGTCACCTCTGGGAAAATAGGTGCGGGATACCCTGTTATGTTGCAACACTGGATCAATAAAAATCAAGCCCTTTTTCTCACGCCCTTCTTGGGGAGGAGATTAGTATTGCTAGTCTTTGTGTTTAGAGTTTTTGTTAAAGTTAATTTTCAATTTTTATTTTTACTTTTTTGTTTTTAGTTTAAGTTTCATTTTTTTGCAAGTCTTTTCAGTTGAAAAACCAAAAGGTTACTATGGCTCGTAATCTAGGGACTTTTTCTACTCCTAGCAACAATTTCATGCGTGCACGAGTAGCACAAGCTGATGTTGCAGCTGCAGAATATGAGATCAAACTAAACCTAGTTTCCCATGTTAAACATGACCAATTTGGAGGCTCTGTTTATGAAGATGCAGGTATGCATTTACATAATTTTACTGAACTGTGCAACATGACACGCATAAAGGATTATGACCCATATGATTTGAATCTTCATTTATTTCATTTCTCTTTGAGAGGAAAAGCTAAGTGATGGCTTTTAGATTTGCCTAATGGCGGTATTACTTCTTGGGATGCTTGTTACAGTAATTTTTTATCTAAGTTTTGTCCACCTACAAAAATTATGCAATTACGTTATCAGATTACAATTTTCAAGAAAGAGGAACATGAGCCAATAGCGCTTGCGTGGGATAGAATGAAAGAAGCTATAAGAAATTGTCACAACCATGGAATGGAGGAGTGACTAATCCTTCATATGTTTTATAACGGCTTGAATCACATGTCAAAAACTGTGCTTGATACAGCTGCAGGAGGAACAATCATGGGAAGGCCCATAGAAGATGTCAAGAAGATACTAGATTATATGCAAGAGAACCATGCCCGGTGGCATGTTGAGAGAGCCACCACCAAGAAGGTGAATGCTATAGAAGAAAATAGCTCATAATTGACAACCAAGCTTCAATAATGTATCGCCTTGATGAAAGGTAAAGAAGAGGTAAATGTTAATGACATCACTAATGAATATACTAGTGATGTGAATTTCATTGCTAGTAATAGCTATAATACCAATTGGAAAAATAATGGATATGCTCCTAAACTTCCCTATCCTAATAATGGAGGACCATCAAACAATTTTAATGGAGCTAATGGTAAAAATAGAAATACTCTTGAAGAAACTCTTAAAAAGTTTTATTGCTAGCCAAACCGAGCAGAATGAAAACTTCAAGAATATATTGAAGAATCATGATAACTTACTTGGTCAGTTAACTAGTAAGGTTGTTGGACTAACAAATTATGTGAAGATACTTGAGGCTAGATGCAATAACATGGAAGCACAAGTGGCTAAGATAGCGGAGAACCAAACCTTCGTTTTGGCCAAGGTTGCAAGTAAACCGGAGCCTGACCTAGTTGAAGAAGCTAAAATGGTAAGAAGCAATGAAGAGAAAGCCGAGGTACTGGACACAAGCCATGTGCTAGAGTACAACTACACCGTTGTAGATTTTGTCAAGATGGTATCCATGAAGTATCCACTCCTAGAGGTAACTAATGATGATGCATATAATGTGTTTGTTGAACAAGTTGCACCCAAGGTATGTGAACTTGATGATGAAAGGAAAAAACATATCCAGTAAGTTATTAACTAGGCAAGAGGATGCCTTTGAACCTACTATAGAGATTGAGATATGATTTAATAAGTCAGTGTTCCATGTGATCTAGGGGCAAGTGTTTCCACTATCCCCAAATCTATTTATGATAGTCTCAATCTTGGTCCTTACTCTAATACTAAGTTTATATTGAATGTGGCTAACTCTGCTTTTGCATAGGCAGTAGACATTAAGCATGGAGTTATAATTCAAATTGATGATTGCCCTGCCATTATTAATCTTTTTATAGTAGATAAGCCTGAAGATCCCATTGCTCCTTTAATTCTCGACAGACCTTTTCTAGGGACTATAAAATATGTGATAAATGTGTTTGAGGGGAATGTTTATTTTGATTTCCCAGCTTAATATTCCTTCGTAAGACATTTCCCTAGGAATAAGTAAATGAATACCTAAACAGGAGGAGGCATCATTTTGAATGCTAGAAGCTATGGTCTCGGTGTTCTAGCACCACCCTGATCACCACTACGGTCGAGCTATCCGACCGAAAACAAGCGCTTCATGGGTGGCAACAAACGCGAATAAAGTATACATGCAAGTTTTTATTTCTGTTTTTAATAAAAGAGGGATTGAAGTTCCATATGAGGAAGTGAGTTTGGAAGATTTATTCTAATGATGGCTTTGCCTTGCGCAATATGAATTATATGATGTTTGAATGCCTAGAAATATGTTTGTGTATTGCCATGGAACTAACCCCGTGGGAAAACAGAGAAAAAGAGAAGTTTTGTAAGAAACTAACAAAAGGACGACCTATCATACGACCACACTGGTCGTCTGGGCGGTGGTTGAGTTGTAGGAGGTTCCAACGCAAAACAGCTAGAGACATCAAAGAAGAATACAGTGTATCATGTGATCACAAGCGCTCATTTTGCTGGTCATTTCACTTCTTTACAGAAACCAACGAGGAGTCCAGAGTGTTTGACGGTGTTCCAAACGGGCGCATGCGCCTATCCGAGCAGTTGTTTGGCATCTTTGACTAGTAGGAGAAAAAGAACAGAGTGAGCGACAAAGTTTAAAACGGACGCTGGCGTCCGTTTCATCAACACACAGGCACATGTAAGTTAAAGCGGTTTGAAGACGACATTCCATGAGGGCACTTGCTGATACCCCACAAGTGTAGGGGATCGTTTGTAGCCTTTTTCTATAAGTAAGAGTGTCGAATCTCAGCGAGGAGCTAAGGGTAGAACAAATATTCTCTCAACTTCTATCGACCACTGATACAACTCTACGCACGCTAATGCTTGCTTTACCTAGAACAAGTATGAAACTACTTTGCAGGAACAAAACTAGAAGCACTTTGCAAGAAAATAACGAACATGGAAATAATAGTTAGGTGCTTTTTTAATAAAAGAACAATAGAAGTAAAAAAGTTTAGGAGCAAGCATTTTGTGTAATGCAAGAGAAAAATTGTCCATAGGCAATTGAATATTATACGGTAGATACTTGTTGTATGCAATGAGGGAGAGGCATACGCTAACACACTTTCTGTACTTGGATCATCTACACTTACGATTGGAACTATAGCAAGCATCTGCAACTACTAAAGAATATCAAGGTAAAACCCAACCATAGCCTTAAGTATCAAGTCCTCTTCACTCCCATACGCAATGACCCACCTACTCGGGTTTATGCTTCTGTCACTCAAGCAACCCACCATAGGCAAATAGTGAACATATTGCAACACCCTACAGCGGGGATCCCTCACGCTTGTGCAACATGGAGGGCCCCATAGGACAACACCATATCAACATACAACTCACATCCATAACATCATACCACAAGTAAAGCATTGGACAAAAGAGATCTACTCAAACATCATAGGATAGCCAAATATCATTGGGAAATAATATATGGAGTTGAGCACCATCTTTAATTAGAGATTACAACAGGGAAGAGAGGTGTTACACCGCTGCATAGAGGGGAGAGAGTTAGTGTTGACGGTGGTAGGATTGTTGATGTAGATTGTCGTCACGATGATTTCCCCGACGACGTTCCGGTGCCACCGGGAGAGAGGGGGAGAGAGCCCCCTCCTTCTATTTCTTCCTTGGCCTCCCCCTAGATGTGAGGAGAGTTCCCCCTATGTTCCATGGCCTCGATGGCGGCGGAGGGGCAGGAGCCCCTCTGAGATTGGATCTCCCTTTCTGTTCTCTTCTCTTTCGCATTTTTGTTTTCCGGCCGAAAATCATCTCTTATATTCCTAGAGATTCATAACTCCAATCAGGCTAAAATTTTGAGTGTCCTTTTATCCACACATTAGCTTTCTTGCATCCGAAGGAGAGCTCCAACCGACATACGAGGTTAGCACGGTCCACTAGGCCGCGTTTGGGCCCTAGCCCGTGCCCTGGTGGACCGTGCCCACCGTGGGCCTCCATTTGCATTGATTCCACTTCTCAAAATTCAAAAATATTCCAAAAAAATATCCGTATATTTTTATGGCGTTTGAACTTCGTTTGATATGGAATTTCTGCGAAACAAAAAACACAAAAAAAACAGGAACTGGCACTGGGCACTGGATCAATAGGTTAGTCCAATAAACCATATAATTTGTTGCCAAAAGTATGTGAAAGTTGTATAATATTGGCATGAAACAATCAAAAATTATAGATACCACGGAGACGTATAAGCATCCCCAAGCTTAATTCCTGCTCGTCCTCGAGTAGGTAAGTGATAAAAAAGATAATTTTTGATGTGGAATGCTACCTAGCATAATCTTGATCATATATCTAATATTGGCATGAATATTAAGACATGAGTGATACAAGCAATAGTCTAGTTTTGACATAAAAACTTTAATACTCAAGCATCCCAACAAACAATCATGTCTTTCAAAATATCAAGGGTAAAGAACGCTATCCCTACAAAATCATATTGGCTTGTCATGCTCCGACTTCTTAACACAAAGTATAAATAATGTACTGCCCTGATGTTAGCCAAGCAATTGGTTCATACTTTTTAACACACTTTGGCATTTTCAACCTCATGCAATACATGAGCGCAAGCCATGGATATAGCACTATGGGTGGAATAGAATGCGGTGGTAGGTTTCAAAGGGGTAAAAGTGGAGAAGAAAGTCTCGCATCAACTTAGCGTATCAACAAGCTATGGAGATGCCCATCAATAGATATCAATGTGAGGAGTAAGGATTGCCATGTAACTGATGCACTAAGAGCTATAAGTGTATCAAACCTTAATATGAAAACTAAGTGGGTGTGCATCTAACTCTACAATGAAAAATTCCCACAAGTATATGAAAGTGACAACATAGGAGACTCTCTATATGAAAAACATGGTGCTACTTTGAAGCACAAGTGTGGAATTAGCACACCCCTTCTCTCTTTCCCTCTCTATCTATTTTGTTTTATTTTTTCTTTCTTTCTTTTGGCCCAGCAAGGTGAAGCCCCGGCAAGACCCCGCCAACATAGAGGCCAGGTGTCGCCTCACCTAGGCACGTGTCTAGGCGCCAGCGTGTAACATCCCAAAACTTCATTTTGGAATGTTATGAAATATAGTTTTGCATCATCATAATTTTGTTGAAATGTAATGAATTTGTTGAAGTGCTTCTTTTGATTTTCTGAAAGACCATTTCTATTTTCCCATGTATTTGTTTCACCTATTTGAAAACCTTTGGAAATGTTCAAAGAAAGAGGGGAGTAACATGACACTTCACACCAGGGGCATCTTGGTGAAATATTTGAGCAATAAAACTAGGGAGTTATTTGAAAGTTTATCTCAAAAGGATTTAAAATCAATTAGGCATTTTCTGAAAATAAAATTTAAAAATATATTCAATATGACAGAGGAAAAATGTTCATTAAATAGCATTAATTCTCTTGATCATTTTAATATATATATTTCCTACGTTTGGAAATGTTTTGGATGCATTAAAAGAGTTTTTACTGCTCTGGAAATAGAAAAGGAAAGTATTTAAACCGAACCGGGCCGGCCCACAGTCTTAAATTCCCGAAACCACTCCGGGTCGGCCACCGACGCGCTAACCACACCCCCACCCTCACTGATGCGTAGGACCCACCGTCCGACCGCGGTGTCAGCGCGGTCATCCCCTTCCCCACGCCCGACCACCGTCGCCGGAGATCCCTCTCCGTGAATCTTGCCCCTCGTGCCCTTCTCGACCACCGCACCGCCCCTATATAAAGCTCCGCCTCTCCTCTCTTCGTTCCACCCCCAAAACCCTCTTTTCCCTTGCCAGAGCGATGCCCCAGACCTCACCGGAGTTCGGCACCCAACCGAACGTCCCCGAGCTCGTGCCCGTCGCCACACTCACCCCCAGCCCCCTCCGACACCACCAATCGACGCCGGAGACTCGTCACCACCGTTTGAAGCCTTTGGACGCCGCCCCGACCACTGCACCGTCGTCCCCGAGCATCTCCGACCACCGATCGCCGTTGACCTCACCGGAGACCCCGACCCCCTCTCTGTAAGCCCCCACCTCCACCCGTAGCCGTCGGATCCGTAGTCAACGCGCGAGATTAGATTTGTTTAATAAACGAACCGGTACGCTTTAGTTGTCGGTCGTCCGCTCGTTAGCTCTCACGTGCAAGCCCTCGCGACCAATCACAACATGCCTCGTAGACCCTGTCCGATCGATAGGAAGTTTTTATTTTTCTTTTTTGTTTTAGAAAACAGAATGTATTCTGCTTTTGTTTTTATCATATCTATTAAAATATTTGGTGTTTTTATTTGATTCTTTTTTGCATTAGTTCACAAATTTGATGTAGTTTATGTCTGTATGCTTAGATTCAAATTTGAACTTTAAATTTTGAATCTAATCAAATTTGTTTAAATTACTAAAATCTGTATAACTAGAGTTTAAAAATATATTTTTGAGTGAATCTTTTTGCCATTGTTTTGTATTAGTTAAACCTATCATTCTACATAGTTTGAGAATTTTTAGGATGAATTTGGTTACTGTTTTTAAAAAAAACAGAATTTGTTTAGTTCTTAATAGATTTTAATTAAATTGATTTTTATTTAATTTGAACCTGAATTAGTTTAACCTTTGTTTTTAGATTTCATTAGGTTGTGTTGATTCAACATTAGGTGTATTATTTTCTGTTAATAAAATATATATTTTCAAATTGTTTTGTGTTCTAGTTTGAATAGGTACATCTTGTTTTCACCATTTATATTGTTTAGAAAAAAGGTTTTGTAGTAATTCTTTTAGCACAATACTTTTATAATGAAATACTTCTGTTTTCAAATAAAATTTTGTATTTTACTTTTCTGTTATCTAAATGTCTAGTTGTTCAAAACAAATTTTTGTCTTGTATGTCTTAGTAGGGATTTTGACACCAATATTTTTATAGTCTTATACTTTAAGTGATTCTTCTTTTGATTGTGCTTTTGTTTGTTGAAGCATTTGTTTACCTTGCTGTTGAATGAATTGTATTGTGTTTATGCTTATGGTGTGCTCTTGTTTGATTCGTTAGATCATTCGGAGTGCGAAGCTTGTTATCTAGAGTCACTTGATTACGAGGATCGTCAGCAAGGCAAGTTAGTTTGACCATGTATACCTATGTTTTATTGCATTAGTTCTTCCATCTTCCCAATTGCATGCAAAGTAGGTAAATTGGAAACTTGGTTACTTGTTATAGTATCATGTGGTAGGTACCCCTCAACCCTTTGACACATTGGCCTCGAGAAACGTTGATTTACATTTTTGCTATGCTATTAGTAGACGGGGTTGGTTGTGAGATTCATGAGAGTTGTGAGTTAGTAATTTCAAGACCTACGTGATGATCAAGTCTTCAAGACTCCGAGTTTTCAACATACCTCTGGGTGGATGATGGTTGAACGGCGCCCTGGAGAAACCAGTGGTTAGCCTAGATGATGCTGGAGAAGTGCCAGTATTCATGCGGAAAGGTCCACCTAGGCACAAAGAGATGGATGGATGCTTCAAGACCCAAGGCTTACCTGCACAAGCACAAGCCATTATGGGCTCTGGCTTGGTTGGATGTCGTGGTGACCCTGGACAGGCGGTGCTACGAGATGTAGAAGAACGATAGGAAAGGATGGGCACCGACAGAGTCTCGGGGAAACCCTTTAGAAGACCATGTTTTGGTCATCCGTTTCTCAAACACCATGAAGTGTGAGAAAATCAACGGAGGCGATCAAATCTTGTGGGGAACGTGTGCAAAACTCTGCAGAGTACCCAAACCTAATCGATTAGCCGTGTCCACGGTCATGGACAGTTTGAGCCAAAGGAACTGAAACTATCTGGAACTCTCAACACCATAAATTACATTGATGTGGGTATTTTAATGTCAACTTGGGTATGAGAATTGGTTGGTGGAACCATCTCATTAATCAACCAACATTGTAGTAATTATGTCTTTGCCCTCACTTGTTGTAGGAAAAATTGGCTTTATGCAAAAACTTACTACCCCCACCTGCCATATATGCATATATACTAGATGATTACTTTACCCCCTCTTTTGTGACATTGCCGGCATATTCAATATGCTGACCTATACGGCTGCAACGTATCATGTTGCAGAGTAATTTTCCGACCAAGAGTGAGGATACGCTCTACGCTTGGACGTATAGGTCAGCATACTGAGGATTGCTTTGCCGAGCATCACCGGGACTCCTATCATGTCTTTTCCACAATACGGACGCTACAGGATCGAGGTGCACATCCCCGGGAAGACCTTTGGAAATCGTAAGGAACCCATCGACTTCAAGTTTGTGGCACCCAGCTGGATACTTGGGAGAGACATGGCAATTAATCGTGCCCTTGGACGTATTCAGGCGGAATACAGAGGTGGAACCATTTCACCAGGACTCAGCGTGGTTTGTCGCAGGGATGCCAATGGAAATATCATAACCACTCCCACTGAAGACACCACCATTTCCTATATCCAGACTTTGGAGACGCACATCAGGACCTTGGAGCTTCGGGTACGTGCTGACACGAAGACAATCAAGAGGTTGATGAACCGCGAGATTGACCTCGAAGCTGACCCACGGGAAGAAAAGTACGAGCATGAGTATGAAGTGAAGGATTTCTTATAGAGGATCGATAAGCTGAACACTCGCATTGCAACTCTGGAGGAATAGATGGACATGGGTGAAAATCTTCATCCAGAAGGAGACATGGCTCCCTTGATCAACAACGATGATGACTATGAGGAGAGCACCACCGGAGGAGGCCACTTCACCATGTACTTTTGAGGAGAACTTTAGTTATGCCCCCATGTATCTTCATTTTCGTCGTTAAAGTGTAGGTCGATGCTTAGTTTGATTTGGAGATTTGTATCTCGATGTTTGAACCTTGAGTTGAATAAATGAATGAGTGTTTGGTGTGATATGTTTGTTGCATTGCATATGGGTAGTGAATTTCCTGTTAGGTCATTGTTCTGTTCTAATTCTCACCCCTCTGAAAACAGCAAGATGCCTCCGCGACGTGAGCCCGACTTCACTTTCCCACGAGAACTCACACAACTTCTCCAGCAGCAGAACACACTGATGCAACTGTTGATTCAGAACCAGACCAACAAGCACAACAACCACCCTCCACCTCAAGGCGAAAACCTAACCCGTTTTCTGAGACTGAACCCCCCAACTTTCTCCAGCAGCACTGAGCCCATTGTGGCAGATGATTGGCTCCGCAAGATGGAGAGGGAACTCACCACCGCAGGATGCACCGAGGCTGAAAAAGTGCGCTTTGCCGCCCAGCAACTGGAAGGACCAGCAGATTCATGGTGGGAGAACTACACCACCACGTACCCCATTGCTGATGTGACTTGGGAGCAGTTCAAGCAAGCTTTCCGCACTGCTCATGTCTCAGCTGGAGCCATGAGTCTGAAGAAGCGTGAGTTTCGCAACTTACGCCAAGGGAACCGTTCCGTGGCCCAGTACGTGGATGACTTCAGCACGTTGGCTCGTTATGCACCAGGAGATGTGGCCAATGATGCAGCCAAACATGAGAAGTTCTTGGAAGGACTCGATGATGAGTTGAGCGTGCAGCTAATGGTGGCTACTTTCAGCAACTACCAGGAGCTGGTAGACAAGGCCCTCATCTTGGAGGGGAAGCAGCAGCAAATCGAGAACCACAAGAGGAAGTATGCACGGGGGAAGTCTACCTCTAGAGCTCATCAGAAGCCCCGCTACTCCCTGTACTCAGGAAATACCGGATCAGGGACTAGTAAGTATGGAGGACACACTCATCCCGTGCACAACCATGGAGGCCATAACCATGGAGGAAATGGGAATAATCGTCCCAACAACGGAAGCTTCAAGAATGGTAATGGAAGTGGGAATGGTAATCAACACTGTCCCGCTCCATCTCCGAAGGATCTGAACCATATCACCTGTTTCAAGTGTCAGAAGACAGGGCACTATGCCACTGAATGCCCTCAGAACAAGCAAGGAAATGGAAACGGCAACAACAACGGCAACTCCGCAGCTAAGAAGCCAAATCCTTTCCCGCGTGCTCAGGTGAACCACCTTGATGTGGAAGAAGTCTATGATCAGCCCGAGACTATGATTGGTAAGTTTTTATTGCATTCACGTCCAGTTATGGTACTTTTTGATTCTGGTGCAACTCATTCATTCATATCAAGGGTAGTTGTGGAAAAGTATGGTTTACCCACCAGAACCCTTAGTCAGCCCATTAAGGTCAATTCCCCAGGAGGTATGATGATGGCAGGGATAGGATGCCACGCCCTGAAACTCCACATAGGAAACCATGTTTTTCCTACCGACCTCATCGTATTAGAATCCCAGGGATTGGATGTAATCCTAGGCATGGATTGGATGACCAAGTATGAAGGAAATCTTGATTGCCACAACAAGTCTATTTCACTCACCACTCCGGAGAACAAGAGGATTAAGTATGTATCCCGACGCACATAGATGAGTGCCCGGTTAAACTCCCTCACAGGAGTTGTTCAGGAGGAAGTGTCGGTTGTACAAGACTTTCCAGATGTATTCCCAGAGGAATTACCAGGCATGCCACCAGATAGGGAGATAGAGTTTCTGATAGAGCTACTACCAGGAACCGCCCCAATTTCCAAGAGACCCTATCGGATGCCCGCAAATGATTTAGTAGAAATCAAGAAGCAGATTAAGGAGCTATTGGATAAGGGATATATTCGCCCAAGTTCATCACCTTGGGGAGCCCCAGTTCTTTTGGTGGAGAAGAAAGATAAAACCTTGAGGATGGTGGTCGATTATCGTGCATTGAACGAGGTGACTATCAAGAATAAGTACCCTCTGCCGATGATTAATGACCTGTTTGACCAACTAGTAGGCGCCAAAGTATTCTCCAAGATCCATCTTCGATCAGGGTATCACCAACTAAAGATTCGTGAACATGATATACCCAAAACAGCCTTCACCACCAGGTATGGCTTATATGAGTATATAGCCATGTCCTTTGGTTTGACTAATGCTCCTGCCTACTTCATGAATATGATGAACAAAGTGTTTATGGAATATTTGGACAAGTTTGTCGTGGTGTTCATCGATGACATTTTGATATTCTCCAAGAGCGAGGAACAACACAAGGAGCACTTGCGTTTAGTTCTGGAGAAGCTTAGAGAGCATCAGTTATATGCCAAGTTCAGTAAATGTGAATTTTGGCTGACGGAAGTCGGATTCCTTGGACACATTATTTTCGGAGAAGGAATAGCAGTAGACCCCGCTAAGGTCGAAGCAGTCACTGAGTGGAAGTCACCCACCTCAGTTAAGTAGATCCGTAGTTTTCTCGGACTTGCCGGATATTACCAGAGATTCATTGAGAATTTCTCAAAGATTGCAAGCCCATGAAAGAGCTATTGAAGAAAGAGTCTAAGTATATCTGGACTGAGGAATGTGAGGCCAGTTTCCAGGAGTTGAAGAAACGTTTGGTCACAGCCCCAGTGTTGATACTGTCAAACATCCAGAAAGACTTCCAGGTTTATTGTGATGCATCACGTCAAGGACTTGGAGGAGTACTCATGCAGGAGGGAAAAGTTGTAGCTTATGCATCCAGACAGCTACGACCCCATGACTTGAATTATGCCACCCATGATTTGGAACTAGCAGCCGTAGTGCACGCACTCAAGACCTGGAGACATTTTCTTATCAGAAATAGTTGTGATGTGTACACTGATCATAAGAGCCTGAAGTATATCTTCATGCAGAAGGAGTTGAACCTCCGACAAAGGAGATGGTTAGAGTTAATCAAGGACTATGACATGAGATTGCATTACCATCCAGGAAAGGCAAATGTTGTGGCAGATGCTTTGAGTCGGAAGAGTTATGTGAACACACTCATAGCTAGAGGATTACCCTAGGAGTTAACCAATGATCTCAGAGAACTTAGGTTAGAGATAGTTCCACAAGGATATGTTGCCACACTAGAGATTCAGTCCACCTTGACCAAAAGAATTCGTGAAGCCCAGAAATCGGACAAGGAGATAGCTGAGATAAAGCAGAGAATGAAGGAAGGAAAGGCTAAAGACTTTCGTGAAGATGAACAGGGTACTCTATGGTTTGAGAACCGAATCTATGTGCCCAGTGACCCAGAGCTCAGGAAGTTGATACTTCAAGAAGCCCACGATTCACCATACTCGATACACCTAGGCAACACCAAGATGTACCTGGATTTGAAGGAAAGTTACCGGTGGACAGGTATGAAGAAGGATATTGCCGAACATGTTGCGGTATGTGATGTTTGTCAGCGAGTAAAGGCGGAACATCAGAAACCAGTAGGGTTACTCCAACCTTTGCCGATACCCAAGTGGAAATGGGATAAGCTTGGTATGGACTTCATCACAGGACTACCAAGGACGCATTGAGGATATGATTCCATCTGGGTAGTGGTCGATCGTTTGACCAAGGTGGCTCATTTCATTCCAGTGAAGACCACCTATACCAGTGCTAAGTTATCCAAGATATATATGACCATGATCGTATGTCTGCATGGAGTTATGAGGAGTATCGTGTCAGATAGAGGAACACAATTTACCTCAAAGTTTTGGCATCAGCTACATGAAACTTTGGGTACAAGACTGGAGTTCAGTACAGCTTTTCATCCGTAGACCGATGGACAGACTGAGAGAGTCAACCAGATTCCGGAGGACATGTTGAGAGCTTGTGCGCTAGACTATGGGTCCAGTTGGGATGACAACTTACCTTATGCAGAATTCTCGTACAACAACAGTTATCAGACCAGTCTGAAGATGGCCCCTTTTGAAGCTTTATACGGAAGGAGGTGCCGAACACCATTGATGTGGGATGGTGTTGGTGATCGAAAACTTTTTGGTCCCGATCTTATCAGAGATTATGAAGAGAAGGTCAAACTGATTCGAGACCGACTCAAGATAGCTCAATCCAGGCAGAAGAGTTATGCTGATAACAAATGCAAGGAGGTGACATATGAAGTAGGATATCGAGCATATCTTCGTGTGTCCCCACTTCGAGGAATCAAGAGGTTTGGTGTTAAAGGAAAGTTAGCACCCAGATTCATAGGCCCCTACAAAATTCTGGAACGTAGAGGCAAAGTTGCATACAAGCTGGAATTGCCAGAAGGACTGTCCAGAGTTCATGATGTTTTCCATGTTTCCCAGCTGAAGAAATGCCATGCTGAGATGGCTGATATTCCTTTGAGAGACACAGTGCCCCTAGAGGCCATACAACTTGACAGTGACCTGACATACGAGGAGAAACCTGTCAGAATCCTTGAGACTACCAACAGAGTTACCCGAAGCAAGATCATCAAGTTCTGTAAGGTTCTGTGGAGTCACCACACCGAGGAAGAAGCCACATGGGAACGCGAAGAAGATCTTCGTAGAGACCACCGGCACCTATTTTCTAGCCAACCTGAATCTCGAGGGCGAGATTCATCTTAAGGTGGGTAGGTTTGTAACATCCCAAAACTTCATTTTGGAATGTTATGAAATATAGTTTTGCATCATCATCATTTTGTTGAAATGTAATGAATTTGTTGAAGTGCTTCTTTTGATTTTCTGAAAGGCCATTTCTATTTTCCCATGTATTTGTTTCACCTATTTGAAAACCTTTGGAAATGTTCAAAGAAAGAGGGGAGTAACATGACACTCCACACCAGGGGCATCTTGATGAAATATTTGAGCAATAAAACCAGGGAGTTATTTGAAAGTTTATCTCAAAAGGATTTAAAATCAATTAGGCATTTTCTGAAAATAAATTTTAAAAAGATATTCAATATGATAGAGGAAAAATGTTCATTAAATAGAATTAATTCTCCTGATCATTTTGATATATATATTTCCTATGTTTGGAAAGGTTTTGAATGCATTAAAAGAGTTTTTACTGCTCTGGAAATAGAAAAGGAAAGTATTTAAACCGAACCGGGCCGGCCTACAGTCTTAAATTCCCGAAACCACTCAGGGTCGGCCACCGACGCGCTAACCATGCCCCCACCCTCATTGATGCGCGAGACCCACCGTCTGACCGCGACGTCAGCGCGGTCATCCCCTTCCCCACGCCCGACCACCGTCGCCGGAGATCCCTCTCCGTGGATCTCGCCCCTCGTGCCCTCCCCGACCACCGCACCGCCCCTATATAAAACCCCGCCTCTCCTCTCTTCATTCCACCCCCGAAACCCTCTTTTCCCTCGCCAGAGCGATGCCCCAGACCTCACCGGAGTTCGGCACCCAACCGAACGTCCCCGAGCTCGTGCCCGTCGCCACACTCACCCTCACCCCCCTCCGACGCCACCAATCGACGCCGGAGACTCGCCACCGCCGTTTGAAGCCTTCGGACGCTGCCTCGACCACCGCACCGTCGTACCCAAGCATCTCCGACCACCGGCCGCCGTTGACCTCGCCGAAGACCCTGACCCCCTCTCTGTAAGCCTCCACCTCCACCCGTAGCCGTCGGATCCGTAGTCAATGCGCGAGATTAGATCTGTTTAATAAACGAACCGGTACGCTTTAGCTATTGGTCGTACGCTCGTTAGCTCTCACGCGCACGCCCTTGCGGCCAATCACAGCATGCCACGTAGACTCGGTTCGATCGATAGGAAGTTTTTCTTTTTCTTTTCTGTTTTAGAAAACAGAATGTATTCTGTTTTTGTTTTTATCATATCTTTTAAAATATTTGGTGTTTTTATTTGATTCTTTTTTGCATTAGTTCACAAATTTGATGTAGTTTATGTCTGTATGCTTAGATTTCAAATTTGAACTTTAAATTTTGAATCTAATAATTTTTTTAAATTACTAAAATCTGTATAACTAGAGTTTAAAAGTATTTTTTTGAGTGAATCTTTTTGCCACTGTTTTGTATTAGTTAAACCTATCATTCTACATAGTTTGAGAATTTTTAGGATAAATTTGGTTATTGTTTTTAACAAAAACAGAATTTGTTTAGTTCTTAATAGATTTTAATTAAATTGATTTTTATTTAATTTTAACCTGAATTAGTTTAACCTTTGTTTTTAGATTTCATCAGGTTCTGTTGATTCAACATTAGGTGTATTATTTTCTGTTAATAAAATATATTTTTCAAATTGTTTTGTGTTCTAGTTTGAATAGGTACGTCTTGTTTTCACCATTTATATTGTTTATAAAAAAGGTTTTGTAGTAATTCTTTTAGCACAATAATTTTATAATGAAATACTTCTGTTTTCAAATAAAATTTTGTATTTTACTTTTCTGTTATCTAAATGTCTAGTTGTTCAAAACAAATTTTTGACTTGTATGTCTTAGTAGGGATTTTGACACCAATATTTTTATAGTCTTATACTTTTAGTGATTCTTCTTTTGATTGTGCTTTTGTTTGTTGAAGCATTTGTTTACCTTGATGTTGAATGAATTGTATTGTGTTTATGCTTACGGTGTGCTCTTCTTTGATTCGTTAGATCATTCGGAGTGCGAAGCTTGTTATCTAGAGTCACTTGATTACGAGGATCGTTAGCGAGGCAAGTCACTTTGACCATGTATACCTATGTTTTATTGCATTAGTTCTTCCATCTCCCCAATTGCATGCTAAGTAGGTAAATTGGAAACTTGGTTACTTGTTGTAGTATCATGTGGTAGGTACCCCTCAATACTTTGACACATTGGCCCCGGGAAACGTTGATTTACATTTTTGCTATGCTATTAGTAGACGAGGTTGGTTGTGAGATTCATGAGAGTTGTGAGTTAATAATTTCAAGACCTACGTGATGATCAAGTCTTCAAGACTCCGAGTTTTCAACATACCTCTGGGTGGATGATGGTTGAACGGCGCTCTGGAGAAACTAGTGGTTAGCCTAGATGATGCTGGAGAAGTGCACTACAGGAATCTGAGACTTTGCCGTCTGCCATGGCTGACGGCAAAAGGGGAATACCGGACGGCAAAGGCTTTGCCGTTCGTCAGCTAATGGCAAACTAGACGACAAAAAATAGCCGGTGAAGAGGTTATTTGTCGTCAGCTTTAGTAAGGCGGACGACAAAGAATCTTTGCCATGGGTGGGATGACGGCAAAAAAAAAATGGGATGACAGATCCGCAAACGCTCCCGTCAAGTGCTAACGGCAGGTTGTTGGGCCCACCTTCTGTTTGCCGTCTGCCCTACCCCCTTTGCCGTCAGCCATGGGTGGGCCGACGGCAAAGGGGCACTGACAGCCTCTCTCTCCCGCCACCTTTGCCGTCAGCCCACCCTTCCTTTGTCGTTAGCCCACCCCCCTTTGCCGTTAGCCCACCCCCCTTTGGCGTCAGCCGTGTTCTAGGCCGACGGCAAAGGGGCGCTCCCAGCGTAGTTCAGCCAAGCTGTTTTGAGCCTTTGTCGTCGGTGGGCGGACGGCAAAGACTCAAAACAGCCCCCCTTTATTTTACTTCCTATTATATCCATCAATTTTCACAATAATCAGGATATATATATATATTTGATAGAAATAATTTTGTTTCCGTACTCATAACCATATTAAAATAATCAGGATATATATAATACATACATACTATGCAAGTTGCATCCGTACCAAACCATATATTACACCAGTTTCATCCATGCATACAAAGTTTCATATATATCCATATACTACAATAGTTTCAATCAAAGCTTCCGTGAAGCCATGGTAGAAGAAACCATATTCAAGCATTCCATCAATATAATCCAAGCTTCCCGTGAAGTGAATGTAATCTGCAAAATGGCAAATAAGAAAGTTAGAAGAAGAAGACTAGATGAAGAAGAGAAGTATAGGTTATTTCGGAGAGAACTTAGCTAAGTATAGGCCATTTAATAGCTAAGTTAGGTGGAATAGGTCATCTTGGAGCTACATAGCCTTATTATGTCATTTAGGAGAGAACTTAGCTAAGTATAGGTGATTCTAGAGCTAACTTGGATAAAATATGTCATTTTGTAGCGAACTATGATATTAATCCATTTTGAGCTTATTATGTCATTTTGGATCTAAGTTATTCATTTCAATGAGCTAACCAGGGTTCTTATGATGTTTAACTAACTAAGCTAATTATGTCATTTTGGAGGATAATTAGCTAACTATGTCTTTTTTGGGGGAAATAAGCTACGTAGAAGAAGAAAGACAAGAAGCAAGAAGATAAGAAGAAGGAGAATAAAAAGAAGAAGAAGAAGGAGGAGGAGGAGGATGAGGAGAAGGAGAAGGAGAAGGAAGAGGAGAAGAAGAAGAAAAGAAGAAGGAGAAGGAGCTTCTCTCTCTTCCTTCTTCTCCTTCTCCTTCTTCTTCCTCCTTCTCCTTCTTCTTCTCTTCTTCTTCATCCTTCTTTTCATTTTTCCTCTTTCTTCTCCTCTTGTCCTCTTGTTCGGGCTAAATTATCTAATTATGCCTTTTGGAGCTAATTATGTCATTTTGGAGGATAATTAGGTAAGTATAGGACATTTTTTTATTAAATAGGCCATTTTGGAGCTAACTAAGCTAATTATGTCATTTAGGTGGAAGCCAAAGCTAAGTATAGGCCATTCTAGAGCTAACTTGTGTAAAATATGTCATTTTGGAGCCAACTATGATTATGAAGGCATTTTGGAGCTAAATTGGCTAATTATGTCATTTAGGTGGAAGCCAAGCTAAGTATAAGCCATTCTAGAGCTAACTTGGGTAAAATATTTCATTTTGGAGCCAACTATGATTATTAAGGCATTTTGGAGATAAATTGGCTAATTATGTCATTTAGGTGGAAGCCAAGCTAAGAATATAATATTCATGAGCTAACCAAGGTTCTTATGCCATTTTGAGCTTATTATTTCATTTTCGAGCTAAATTAGTCATTTTAATGAGCTAACCAAGGTTCTTATGATGTTTTCACCTAACTAAGCTAGTTATGTCATTTTGTAGGATAATTAGCGAATTTAGTCTTTGTGGGATGAGTGTAAGCTACGTAGAAGAAGAAAGAGAAGAAGCAAGAAGAGAAGAAGAAGGAGAAGTAAAAAAAGAAGGAGGAGGAGGAGGAGAAGGAGAAGGAGAAGGAACAGGAGAAGAAGAAGGAGAAGAAGGAGGAGAAGACGGAGAAGGAGAAGGAAGAGGAGAAGAAGAAGAGAAGAAGAAGGAGAAGGAGAAGAGAAGAAGAAGGAGAAGGAGCTTCTTCTTCCTCCTTCTCCTTCTTCTTCTCTTCTTCTTCATCCTTCTTTTCGTTTTTCCTCTTTGTTCTCCTGTTGTCCTCTTGTTCGGGCTAAATTAGCTAATTATGCCTTTTGGAGCTAATTATGCCTTTTGGAGGATAATTAGGTAAGTATAGGATATTTTTTATTAAATAGGCCATTTTGGAGCTAACTAAGCTAATTATGTCATTTAGGTGGAAGCCAAAGCTAAGTATAGGCCATTCTAGAGCTAACTTGGGTAAAATATGTCATTTTGGAGCCAACTATGATTATTAAGGCATTTTGGAGCTAAATTGGCTAATTATGTCATTTAGGTGGAAGCCAAGCTAAGTATAAGCCATTCTAGAGCTAACTTGGGTAAAATGTTTCATTTTGGGGCCAACTATGATTATTAAGGCATTTTGGAGCTAAATTGGCTAATTATGTCATTTAGGTGGAAGCCAAGCTAAGTATATAATATTCATGAGCTAACCAAGGTTCTTATGCCATTTTGAGCTTATTATTTCATTTTCGAGCTAAATTAGTCATTTTAATGAGCTAACCAAGGTTCTTATGATGTTTTCACGTAACTAAGCTAATTAGGTCATTTTGTTGGATAATTAGCCAATTTAGTCTTTGTTGGATGAGTGTAAGCTACGTAGAAGAACAAAGAGAAGAAGCAAGAAGAGAAGAAGAAGGAGAAGTAAAAAAAACAAGAAGGAGGAGGAGGAGGAGAAGGAGAAGGAGAAGGAGAAGGAGAAGGAGAAGGATAAGGAGAAGGATAAGGAGAAGGAGAAGGAGAAGGAGAAGGAGAAGGAACAGGAGAAGAAGAAGAAAAGAAGAAGGACAAGAAGAAGGAGAAGAAGGAGGAGAAGAAGGAGAAGGAGCTTCTCTCCTCCTTCTTCTCCTTCTTCTCCTTCTTCTTCCTCCTTCTCCTTCTCCTTCTTCTTCTCTTTATCTCTTCTTCTTCTTCTTCCTTCTTTTCATTTTTCCTCTTTCTTCTCCTCTTGTCCTCTTGTTCGGGCTAAATTAGCTAGTTATGCCTTTTTGGAGCTAATTATGTCATTTTGGAGGAAAATTAGGTAAGTATAGGTCATTTTTTATTAAATAGGCCATTTTGGAGCTAACTAAGCTAATTATGTCATTTAGGTGGAAGAGAAGAAGAAGGAGAAGGAGAAGAAGAAGGAGAAGTAAAAGAAGAAGGAGGAGGAGGAGGAGGAGGAGAAGGAGAAGAAGAAGGAGAAGGAGCTTCTTCTCCTTCTTCTTCCTCCTTCTCCTTCTTCATCTCTTCTTCTCCTTCTTCTCACCAAACATACCATTATCATCATCACGACGGTGAAGCACGGTGGCTCTAGCTTGTTTCACCTCGAGAAGGCTGCCCTGGAGAAGGCTCCACTGTAGAAGGGTCGTGCGATGCGTTTCGGGAGATATTCTGCACCAAACATCATTTGCAATGTGTCATTAGCATGATGACACTCTTAAGATCGCTGCATTGAAATGAAACTCACCGTCCCCGCCATATTAATGACTGGCATCGCCGGAGGGACTTGGCCGGTCTTCTCGCACATAGACTGTACATTTGGTTTCGACAAGTCAAATTTTTTAGTTATTAATGAAACGGACATTAAAATGCAAGATTTTAAATAATATGAAGAAGAAACTCACCACGAAGAGCTCGTACATGGACCTGTTAGACGCATCATTCCATGCCCTCTCCACCTCCAGCAATGCAGTCGTCCTCTCCTCCAGCTCCTTCATCTCCTTATCCTTCTCCGCCAAAGCCGCCTGCATTGCATCTCTCTCTTTCAGAATAGCAGCCTGCAACAGAACACATTGTTAGCATTGTAATCATATTGGTTCCCACGCACAACATAATGCGGAAAGATAGTTGAGTCCATTAAACTAACCTCGATGGCGAGCTCGACTGGCCGTGGACGAGGAGTTATCTCAGGACAGGAGCTCGTTTGGCGTGCCTTTATCTGCCGGATAGTGCTAGGACAACGTATAAGGCCGTCTCCAATGGCGATCGAGCCATGGGGCCTCCCATTGCCAGCTATCATCACCAGCTCTGGATCAATAGGCCCCTCGCTCGGGTTAAAGTCCTCCCCTTTCCTCGCCTTCCCGTTATCTCCGTACTTCACGAGCTTGTGGTGGGAGGAGATGTTGGTGAAGTTTTCTGGATGCTCGAGGTCAGACTCGGAGAATGCCTTGACCTTCTTGTACGAGGCAGTATGGGCCATCGCATACAGGTCGTACATCTGTGGCACCTCCGTCTTATTTTGATATGCCTAAAAGAGAGAGAGAGAGAGGAAAATTGTATTAGTAAAGGGCTCAAGATAGCATTAAGAATGAATTGCATGAGGCATGAAGCAAACCACATACCCAGTTCTCGCCAAATTGGATTAAGTTGATGCTCCCTTGATGGTGTGGCACACCAACCATTTTGCCACGCCTCTCCTTGGCGTTGTTGTGGCTGGCCTCCCACGTTTCGAAGCAACACTGATCCACCAAGGCCTCCCAACAATCCATCTTATCCACACACCATCTTGGGGGCACCTAAGTTAATAAAGAGAAATTTGAGCGCGTAAGAACCAAATCAAGGAAACTAACTACAAAGCCTTAATAATATGTAATTACCTTCATGTAATGCTCCTTCTCCATCTTAGAATCGCGGCACTTCGCCTTGTCCTTCCTAATATGCCGCGAGGCATAGTAGTCTCGAACAGCCTGCACCCGAACCTCGTGCCGAAAGTTTTGAAGTAGGCGGCGACATTCGGTATCGATAACCTTTGCCGCCTCCTCCTCATATCCCTCCTCACACCTGTAGTAGGTTCGCAAACGAGAAAACACCGATTAGTACAATAACTAGCTATGGTTGATTTATAATTGTGTAAAGGAGAAATTATCCAGAACTGTCGGATCACCATGTCGGCCCTCGTGTGGCACAAAACACCGTCGATCTCAACCTCCGGCGGGGCTGGGGCAACCAAGTAGTGCTCCCAGGTCATTCCTACCTCTCGCTCCCGACCGGGCAATGTAACAAACCCCGGGAAGTTTTGACGGCAAAGCACACCAAGGACGTTGTTGGGCTTGCGGACACCCTTGGCAACAATCCAACCCCTGCAGTATGAAAAATTAAAGCCAAAACATTAGATATTTGAGAAAACATGAAGGCAAAAGGTTAAATAAGAGTAAATTAACTTACTTCTCCCCATTTGGCTTAATCGACCACCTCTGCTCGCGGGTCGCCGGCATGAGCGGGAGCCCCGAACTACCACGCTGGTAGACGGTAGCCCCCTCACCCATCTCCTCGTTGCTATCAGCATGGCCACTTGGCTTAGGATGACCCTGATCAGCCCAGGTATCCCACTGGGTCTCTGGGGACGTACCCTCATCCCTGCTTTGCTCTGGAGTCGCCTGGAACGAAGCCTCTGGGACACGAGTCTCGTGGGTCGAAGGCACATAGACCTAAGGTTCGTCGACCTGAGGCTCGTGAACCGGAGACCGTGTAGCCTCCACCTCAGACAAATCCACCCTAGAAGTCCTGTGCTCAGGTGAATTAGCTTGGGGTGGCGGCAAAGAAGGCGTGGCAGCCACCTCCCTACCTCTTCGGCGGCCACGTGTACCTTTAGTACAACATAAGTACCAACATGAGTAATAAAATGTATATAAATACCAACATGACTACAACATAAATACCAACATGAGTACAACATAAATACCAACATGAGTAATACCATTAGTACCTCTCGGCTTCGCGAGGGGTCGACCTCCTCTCACGGGGGCCGCAAGAGTCAAAGAAGCGGCCACTCCATGCAGAGTAGAGAGCAAC